>PVKA01022209.1:0-37443 GCA_004027165.1 Ctenomys sociabilis
TTGGTTAAGTGAATCCCAAGGTATTTCATTTTCCGCGATGCTATTGTGAAAGGTATTGTTTCTATAGTTTCCCTTTCAGTGTGTTTGTTATCTGTATAGAGGAATGCTATTGACTTCTGCGTATTGATTTTGTATCCTGCTATGCTACTGAATTTCCCTATCAGTTCTAGTAGTTTCTTGGTTGAATTTTTGGGGTCTTTGTTTTACCACTTCCCGGACCCTATTTTCTTGGACAATGTGCTCCCACAGTGACTCTGCACATGAGAATTTCACCTCTTTTTTTAAGGGAGCCAACAAAGGAGGACCCAAATAAAGACTTGAAATGTACTTTACACTTTTACTTCCACTGCTACTACTTGGACACAATTAGTACTCAAGATGGCTTTGTGGAAGGATGAGGTGACTTGAAGAGAGAGCGGTGTTAATAATCTAAAAGCAACAACTCCCAGTCAAGCTGCTCCAGAGATGCATGAGCAAGCCTCGTCAGGATGAACAGAGCTGCTGAGCCAACACAGTCCTACTTGAGATATTACGAATGCTGGTGTCTACGCCTGCCTTTTGGAGTGGTTCACACTTGCAATAGCAGGTGTGACACAGGAGTGTTCCCTGAGGTGTTACATTAAGTACTAATTTCCAGCCCCTGAATTTCTAGTCTCAGGTAGTGAGTTGGGACTTCCAGCCTCTTCTTGTTAGATACTAATTTCATTAATGTCACTTGAGTGAGAGTATGGTAGTGGCTGAGCTCCCTAAAGCTCTCTATAGCGCTAGCATTTGACTCATTAAAAAGGTTTATGAAAAAGCAGAAGAGAGGGTGGAACAGACTAAAGTAGGGAAAGAGAAACAAGAACAGCTAAATAAAAAAATCATTTAAATACAATTTTAAAACTTTAAATAGTATAGTTATTCATATGAATATAACTCAAATTAAGATGTAAAACAGCAAAGTATAAAAAAGCAGAGGCAATAAAAATTAAATTTCCATTTAAGTTATGTTTTACTCTTTTTTTTTTTTTTTCTTGAGACAGGATCTCACCTGCATATCAGGATAGTCTTGAACTCTCAACAATCCTCCTTAATGAGTCTCCCAGGTGCTGGTACTATAGGATGTACCAGTATGCCTATCCTTTATGGCTAATTTTAAACACAAAATTCAGCAGCACATCTACATTAAAAAAAATACTTTAAGTTAGGTATGGTGGTGCACACCTGTAATCCCAGCACTGGGGAGGCTGAGGCAGGAGGATCATTGTCAGTTCAAACCATCCTGGGCTACAAAATGAGCTCACAGGCCAGCCTGAACTGCATAGGAAGAGTCTGTCTCAAAAAGACAAAAATAAAATGCATTTTAAATTAAACTACCTTCATCTTTATTGCTTTGAGGTATTGCTTTGAGATATATTTGGATATGATTATGACAAACTGTTATCTATGGAGTTTTGATAAAGCAAATGATTTATAATTTTGTTTTACAAAGAACTGGTTATTTGAAGTAAGAGAAAAATCTATATGGAGAGATGGTTTTAGTTACAAAAAATCATTTAGTTTCAAAACAGAAACAGATATTAACATATCTTCTTATATTAACATAATGATTGTTTACCTAACATATATTTTTGTTGGCTACTATCCTTGAAAAAACATTCAAAAACAAATGCTAATTCAGAATTTGAGAGTAATCCACAACATCTTATGGCATGTAAATATAATTTCAGATTTGGTATGGTTTGTGTCTAGTTGTCTCCCCAAAGTCTCATGCAGTCATGGGGTGGGGATTTCTAGAGTTTGAGATTAACTCATGATTCACTAGGATTATGGGTCTCAGTGCTGCTGGGATTATGAGTGTGAGTACTCCAGCCAGCCTGAAGCTATCGCCTGAATATAATATAAAAGACAAAGAGATAGACTTTCTGTGCTGCCATTGTTGCTGCTACTCCTGCTGTACTCTCTGCTCTTTGCCACCACCATGAAAGGCCGCCCTCTGCCCTGTGCCACTCTGCCTTGGAGCCGCCTGAGTGTGGACTGAAACCTCCAGTAACTGTGAGCTAAATAAACCTTTCCTTCCTTCATTCTGGATGTCGGGTATTTGTCCCAGCAACAAGAGAATAGTAACTGAGATAAGATTTAAAATAAAGCAAAACACAGAATTCATTGTGGAAAAATGGCCATGTTGGGACACAGTCCGTACTAAAGTTTGTTTCAATTCTGGAGATGAAATGCCTGAGAGTAGACTCACAAATCTTGGCATATCAGAAAATATCAGAGAACAGGGAAGCTAGTAAAGTTGAGCCTAGATTCTCCAAATATTCTGCAGTGTATCAATAGATTCTGGAAATAAATTGAAGAGACACTCTCAAAACAGGTCATTTTAATTTTAATTCATTTAAGAAAAGCAATGAAACAAATACAGAAACACACTTGAGTCCATAGCTTTACAATGATACTTCAACTTAAAGTTCAGTGTACTATAGAAGTTTGGTCTTGTTTGTTTTTTTCTACTCCTACATAACAAATGCAATGTCTTGAAAAAAACCCTTCTAAAGACCTATAGCTTTTTTTTTAATTTTAATTTTTTATTTTTGTTTTATTGAAGTACAAATATCAATGAGACAATTTTAAGATACCTTGACAAGATGGATTTCATAAATTAATACATTGCAAACTGTTTTCATAATGTTTTGGTATCATAGAAGGTGCATACATGATATTATACTTACAGACATTATTACACCATATGTCTTTTATCAGTAAATTAAGAGAGTGTAGCTGTTTGCGTATCTTATTTTTTATACCTGAATTACATCACAGATTCAATAATTAATACTTTCTACCTTGTTATTTTCCTAGCAGTTGTCCATACTACTAGAAGCCGACATAATATCCTGTCCAACCACCATTAGTGCAAATCTTGCCTCTCATAGAATTATGTAGAAGCATGGCATATCTATCCCAACTGTACTGTCCATACACACATATCATGATTCTTCCTTTCTATACCCCTTCCTTTGTCTACACCTGTCAGAGATGGGCACTCCGTTGTCATTCAATTAATTTAGGTGCCTGAACTCAACAACACAATCCAACATAGTTCAGCATTCCACAACAATAGTGAGTTATCTGAAGAAGTTGTTGACCATAGCCATTTACAGCTCAGCTTAATATTATGGCTCCACGGTGTATACTTCATTTTTATACTTTTCTGTTGGATGGTTAAGACCAAGATAGAGCAAGGCCTATATATTAACAGATGTAGTTTATGTTTCTGATGAGGTCAATGAAGTCCCCTGAATGTTTATCTTGAAATCCTGTACCTTATTCTGTAGATCCTTTGTCTGTGTCATCCACATGGATGAGTCACGGCCAATGCTTGACCAGTTTGTTCTCTGTGAGAGCCTGAGAGAAAGTTTTCTCTCCATGTGACTCTCCCCAGGCACAATATATATCATCAGTCTCTTTCCTCTGTGGCTCCATAATCTCCTTGTTCAGAAGATGTGGAGCTTTTTAGTTCTGAGTCTGAGCACTGCTGAGAAATATCTTCGGCACAAGGAGGTGGGGCACAGTCTTATTTATGCTCAAAGGATCATATTGGCAGTCATCTTCTTGCATTTTAATTATGGAACAATCTATTACCAAACTCATTTGGTTTATTGACCGAATTCACAATGTCTAAAAAGCTTCATTTCCTGGGAGTTAAATCTGAGGTTCTTGCTTTTTTGCTGTCACTCTCGGATGCTCTGTCTCTCCATTCCCTTCATTTTATTTGGATGTAAGGCATAGACTCACACTCAAATTGAAAAGATTTCAAGGAGGGGAGGAATCAGTATGTCAGGGACCACATTAAGAAGTAAAGATGGATTGGAAAATGAGTTCAGAATGGGCATACATAGGAGTGGCACATACTAATATTCTAAAACACAACAAAGTCGCTGTAGTTCACAAAAATTGATTATGCATTTTAGGAAGAACTACGAAGAGATTACTACAGGCTCTAAATGCCTCAATGAAAAATTTTTAAACAACTCTAGGCTAATTACTCCTATTTGTGTGTCATAGAATATATACATGTATAAAATTATCACATCACACAGGTACTTACAGTTTTTGTGTTAACAAGAGTATGTTTTCACAAACTATAATTTTATGCTTATTAAAATCTGTTAAATTTTAAAAATGATTCATTTTACAGGTCTCAACAAGAATTTCAAACATTTAACTTTATTGCTCATAGAGCCACTTAGAGCATATTGCTCGGTGGTTTAGTTAACATTTCTCACATAAATGAATGACCCTTAATTGGTTATTCATTATTGGTCATTCCTTTAAGCTCTCTGCATAATAGATGAATATATATATGTACATATATATATATATATGTAATATGTAAATATATGTCATGAGTATATAGTCATTCCTGTAAATTCTTTGCATAATAAATGAATATATATCCATCTATTATGTATGTATGTATATAATATACAACATATGCATGCATATGCATGTGCACATTTAATTTTATTAAATCTTTCAATGCAAATTTCATTAATACATTTCATAATTCTAGGAAATATTCTGTTAGACTCAAGTAAAAGAAAAGTACATATCCCAATATCTTACTTTATTTTTATTTTTTTTTAACTGGAAAGTATTTTATTTTTTTATTTTATTGAAGAACAAATAGCAATGAGACAGTTTCAAGACAAATTAACAGGACAGATTTGATAAATTAATACATTGCAAAATGTTTTCATAATGTTTTGATATCGTACAAGGTGCATATATGATATTATACTTACAGACACTATTATAGCAGACTGTCTCTTAATCAGTGAATTAAGAGAGTGTAGTTGTTTACTTAGCTTATTTTTTATAGCTGAATTATATCACAGATTCAATAATTAATACTTTCTACCTTGTTATCCAGTATCTTACTTTATACCTTTGTGGTTTCTAAGGTTCTAGGTCACAGCCTTGTCTAAAAATAATTTTTATATGTATCATAAAAATGTTAATGTCTTATCTTTTTTCATACAAATATGTTCCTTATATAAAATCTGCAAAGAAAACTTCTCCAGGCTAAAAATGTTCAGTGTTACATAACTGAGTCATTAAAATTATAGTAACAATGATAATGCTAAGAAAAAGAGGACAAGCGACACCAGGTACAGACCAGTTAGAATGCCATGCAATAAAGCTATGTGAGGACTTAAGGCCAATCCTGCATCCACACGCAGGGCAATATTCACACAGACAATTTGCTGGCAGAATCTGCAGACACACTCTGACAAGATATGTGGCCTGCTGCCACCTTCAGTGTCTTTCTTCAGTGCTCTTCAGATTACTATGGGCTGGAGCCACATCATCACCAACTCTCCGGCTCTCTAAGTTATGAAAAGCTACAGTCACTGTGCAGCAGAGTGAAGACTCCAGACTTAGAATGCTCACTGTCTAAGAGCAGCTTTTAGCCAGAAGTTATGGGAGACTAATGCAAAATACTCTAGCCTCCTCACCCCTACACCCTAGAGACCAGAGAAAACTGAAAATAATGTCCTGCACCATTTCCTAAATGTTCCCAGTAGAACAACTCCCAGAAGTCAAAAGACGACACTGGTGTGATGCAGTACCCTTGAGGGATGACTTTTATTTTTAGTGTCACTTCTTCTTTGTTGCCTTTTGTCTTTTATACTTCTCAAATAAAATTTCTCTCTTAAAATTCTGGTCTCAGAGATGTATTTTAATAATCTGGAGCCACGCAATAGTGACATTTACTAGACTGTAGGTAAGAGTAGAGCCTTACCTATAGTAATAATTATACTTACTTTAAAAGTTGAGTTAGAATGTAACTATTGAACTGTTTTTGAAGGTATACAAAAATGTGTCTTTATGTGGAATCAGTAACAGGACAATATACATTCTCATAAAATACTATTTTGTTTGTATTTAATTATTAAATTTATTAAATTTACTGATAAGTAAGTATAGCATGTGCTAAATAACTACAAAAGTATATTGTTATTTCTTACCTAGAGAACTAGTATTGGTATTTTATCCATTACTCATGATCTTACTATAATATAAGACAAAGTAATTTCAATAATTCAGAAATTACTTAAATTATTTAATCAATCTTTACATTTAAGAATGCATGGAACATATGTTATAGCCAAATATGAATAAAACAATTTAATTTCAAATGACACTCCAAAGACAATTTTTTTATTAAAAATAAGCAGGCAGGATGCCACTTGAGCATATACTCAGAAGTAAAATAAACCAGATACACATGTGCAAATATCATAGTTTCCCTAGTATAAGAAGTCAAGGGAGGAGGTACAAATAGAAATGTACAACAATGGCTAAAGGGAATTTAGTCAGATGATTGGGGCAAACTGAACAGGATATGCTGCAGGGTACTAATTAGCTTTTCTTCTGGATGGTTAACAACCTCAGTTCATAGATCAAACATTGGAGAAATAGAAGGGCTGCAAGGTCAGCCAACTGTTTGGCCCTAGCCTTTCAAGGTCAGCGAAGACTCAGGACATAGGAGAACCTGTACTGTAATATCATTAAACTCAGTTTTGCCCCAAATTTTCTGATCAACGGGATTATGGAGCCAAAGAGGAAAGAGACTGATGATCTCTAGTGTTCCTGGGGAGAGTCACATGGAGAGAAAACTTTCTCTCAGGCTCTCACAGAGAGCAAGTTGTTGGGGCATTGGCCATGACTCATCCACATGGATGACACAGACAAAGGATCTACAGAGTGAAGTACAGGATGCAGGATAAACCCTGAGGGGACTTCATTGACCTCATCAGAAACAAAAGCTATGTTTTTTAGTATATGGGTCTTGTTCTGTCTTGGTCTAAACCATCCAGCAGAGAAGTATAAAAGTGAGGTATGTAATGCGGGACCACAATGATAAGTTGAGCTCTAGATGGCTGCAGTCAGCAACTTCAGATAACTCACTATTATTGTGGAATGCGGACTGTGTTGGATTATGTTACCAAGTTCAGGTACCTAAATTGGTTTGGTGACAATGGAGTGTACATCTTTGACAGTTCTAGACAAAAAAAAAAAAAAAAAAAAAAAAAAAAAAAAAAAAAAAAAAAAAAAAAAAAAAAAAAAAAAAAAAAAAAAAAAAAAAAAATGAGGATACAAAGGAAGAACCATGATGTGTGAGTATAAACAGTATAATTGGGATAAGTATGCAGTGCTTCTGCATAATTCTATGAGAGGCAGGATGTGCACCAATAGTGGTTGGACAAGATATTACATTGGCTTCTAGTACTATGGACAACCACTGGGAGGATGGCAAGGTAGAAAGTATTAATTATTGAATCTGTGATATAATTCAGCTATAAAAATGAGCAAGATAAGTAAACTGCTACACTCTCTTGGTTCACTGATTAGAGACATCTGGTATAATAATGTCTGTAAGTATAATATCATGTATGCACCTTCTACAATACCAAAACATTACATAAACAGTTTGCAGTATGTTGATTTATTGAATCTGTCCTGTTGATTTGTCTTGAAGCTGTCTCATTGCTATTTGTTCTTCAATAAAAAAAATGAATAAAATAAAGTAAAAAATAAAATAGAATAAAAATAAGTGTACTGTGCTAGTTTTTCTCATGTGGACTCAGCTGTTCTCATGACAAAGGGACTTGGGATCTGGTTGTCACTAAAAATGGCCACAGTTAACTTTGGGGAGCTCTGGTTATTACTTGCAGCATCACATCCTGGATCCAGGGAGGAAGATGGTGCACTGGTCAGTCTCCTGGAGAGGTTTGTCCTGCTGGCTTTGCTGACATAGGCATGGCTGTTGAAGGAGCTCTGGACTGTGCTATTACTGAGGATGGTTATGCTGCCTTGAGGGGAATCTCTGGTTCTTACATTGAACACTGATGGCTCCGGTGTAGAACCCCCCAGAGTGCTAGCACAGATCCTTCATCTTTATAGCACAGACTTTCTAGCCTCCACCACTGACCTTTGAGCCTTCCTGGCATAGATTCTTGAAACAGGACTGCATGAAACATTGTCTTAGGTTCTTGGCCTCCAGCTGGACCCACAGAGAGAATTGTTGTGGGCTCTAGGTCTTCAGCTGGGCTGCTGTAGGATATGGCTTTCTGATCCAGACTCCCAGCTGGATTCTTTGGTCTTAGTGCATAGATAGATTTCCAGTGTTCCTTGTATATGACTCTTGGGTGACTCTAATAAAATATTCATGTAAATTGCATGACCTGTATTGTATTGTTTCCCTTACAATCCCTGTCTAAAAGACTTGCACATCAAACACTAAAAAAAAATTGTTATAGGGAATAGTTCATTTATTTTCTCTAAAGTTTATCAATACTTAATTAAACCATGCTATGGTTGGAATTTGTCCCCAAATATTCATACACTAGATAACTGGTCCTTAGTGAGGTAGTGATAAGAAGTGGTTGAACTCTTAAGAGCGGAGCGTAAGTAAGGGACTGCTTGGAAGAGCTGCTTTAAGAAGTGATTATAATAGTTAAGTAATATCTGAGTTCTAGGGTGAGTGAGTTCTTAAATTCAAGTGAAAAACATTGCATACACAGGTTTAAATACTGCACTGTTCTTTTATATGAGAAAACAAAAGTGTAAACAAATTAACATGTTTCAAATTAACATGAAAAATAAAAGATATAATAGGAGAATAAATTTTCTGCAAATGGAAGGGGATCAAGAAACTAGAGGGGAGGGAGTGGAGGCACATACACAACATTAAGGTGTCTTTGTACATGTACCAACTCTATGATGAATTTAACTATTACTGGAAAAATGTGGTTATAAAATAAAATTAAGATGAAATAGCAAGAACAATCACTGAATTACTCTATCATTTTCTCTTCAAAATCTTTTGAGGGGAATCTCTGATTCTTACATTGAACATTGCAGGCTCCAGTGTAGAATCCCAGAATGCTAGCACAAATCCTTCAAACTGGTAGCACAGACTTTCTAGCTGACAGAGAGGAA
Organism: Ctenomys sociabilis; assembly: GCA_004027165.1. NCBI lineage: Eukaryota > Metazoa > Chordata > Mammalia > Rodentia > Ctenomyidae > Ctenomys > Ctenomys sociabilis. Next base: position 8,995 of record PVKA01022209.1, read on the forward strand.
ATTTATCATCTCTTTCTCAAACAGGCCGACATTCACCTCCCGCTTTAAGCCCCTGGTGAAAACCAGACCAGTGGGCCTCACTGAGTGTTATTTTCAGCATCCAGTACTGTGAGTTAAAGAGCTAAACTATGTACCATATTTTTATTATAGTGACAGAAAAATAAGAACTGTACCACTACTTATTTTTAATATCTTATTAAATATTGACTTCAAAAATTTTACATTTTTTGTCGTAGGTCATATTACAAACATTTTAAATGTCTCCAAGAGCACTTTTTTCACATTAATAATACTGGATATCTTGATTATAAAACTGATTATATTACCAGTATATGCTCAAATAGAGTAATTTCCATTTTTTAAAATCTAATGTGTGTGCCAGCTACATCTCACATTGGTTTTGGTTTACATTTCCAATATTTTCTGTTTCTATTAGTTCCATATTATTTGAGACCCTAACTAAATGCTATTCATTAATCATTTAAGTCTTAGTAATCACCTTTATCATCATTAAACTTTTGTATCTAGTAACAGAAAACTGCACCTAAGTTACTTGGGTGATTCATAGCACGATTGTTTGTCCTCTGCCTTACACTTGTTCCTGGTTTCAGTTAATAGCGGCTTTTCTTTCTGTTTGTGGGTCAGGGAGGCTTACAGCATCATTTCCCTTTATCTTCCCCACTGAATAGTTCCCTGCCATGCTTTACCCCTGTGTCTGTAATGTGAAAAACATCCGTCCTACCTAAATTACCATTCAAGTGTAATACCTTTTTTATTTAACCCTGAGTGCATGACTGCTCCCTTTAATCCTACTCAATCTACGCTGAACAGGAAAATATCTAAAGGAGAATTTATGGTCTTGAGCTTCAAACACTATTTCTCAGTGTACTTGGAAATGGTTTCAAAATTGATGTTCACTGAAGTTTTAGATCAAAAATTGAGTATAGATAAGGCCAAGGTCATGACTAGTCAGCTCACAATTATTTCTGTAAAAGCTTACCTAGGGAGAGTCACACTGCTGTGCTTTGGATCTCAAATGATGAATTAACACGAGAAGCGAAATTAAAGTATTAGGACATGTGGGCCCACGATCTAGCCAAAATATATTCAGGGATGGCCTCACCGATTAATCCAGTAAAGTGATATGACAGAGAGGTCAGGCAGGCTTAAAGAATATCTAGATGTCAAACAGGAATGAATTTGGGTGTCCATATGCTGAGTAAAGTAACACAGTGTAGCAATAATTTAGGTATTTTAGAAAAAAAGATTCAATAAAATGTCTGAACTCTCTAAAAATTTTCTTTAATTATACTGTGTGTCTCTGTGGCATGAGAATATTCTCTACTTTTGTAGATTTCATTTAAGCATTTAGCATGTATGTACTCCCTAGTTCCAAATTCATAGTTTCAATGCATGATAATTAAGATAATAGTATACCATTTTAATATTTACTGTGAACAGAGTATTATTTGACCCTATTATCTAATATGTAGAAGAAGAAAGCAATCCTTTTTACTGTATATAGTGTGTTTTTTAACTTTTGCACCACTTACAATTTTTCCATTGAGCCATTTCCCCAGCCCCCTAAACATTTTTTTTTTTCCTCAGAGCATATCTGAAACATTCTTAGAAAGTATACTTGTCTCACTGTGAAAACTTAGTACCACATATATGACACATAAACTGAAAAATTGGGGCTGGGGAGATGGCTCATGGGGCTGGGGAAGTGCTTGCCTGGCAAGCGGAAGGGCCTGAGTTCAATCCCTGGTTCCACCAAATAAATAAATAAATAAATAAATAAATAAATAAATAAATAAATAAATAAATAAATAAATAAATAAATAAATAAACTGAAAAATCATTCCTGACTTTAGAACCCAGGTTTGGAATATGGATCAAAGCAGGGGGATGAGACACAGGTAAGCCCAGTAGTAATACAGTAGTATGAAGCACTAGGAAGAGAACGAAACTTAAAATGATCAAATGAATGCAGCCTGACACTTATTTTGTTTTCCTGTATCAAATGTCCTCATATGAAGTTGAGGAAAAATAGGAATATAAAAATTGCAAAATGATAAGTGAAAAAACAATTTTGTTAAAGTAAGCTAATTACCTAAGCACATATGCATTTCTTGGATATTTGAACAGTGATATGCTTGGGAGTATCACATATATGACACATAAACTGGAAAAATATATACATGTAGCCTACTCTCTTCTCCATGTTAAAGAACAGCCATATCATTTCTATGAAACCAATGAAGGCGTAATTCATGATGTTTATAGTGCAGCACATTACATAGGTAGTCTTGTGTCAGCTGATTTGTTGTGCCCCTGGATAGAAAGTCTTCTGGAACACTGTTCTTAATGGATTAAGAGAATGGAAAGAAGCAGGCACAACAACCATTCAAACTCTTGTATTATATTTTCATGGGGTAGTATTGCAGAGAAAAGCATTTCCACTTCTCTCTTTGTTGTTAAGAAACTTTCAAGAAGGCACTAGGTAGCTGAGCATGAAAGAGTTATACATACTGATGATATGGACCAAAATTGTTATATACAGAGGTGCTCAAGAAGCCCAGCATTTTTTTACACTTATAAATAGTTCAAACAGCTATGAGTCCAAGTACAACATAATTACATTAGTTTGTGATCTATTGGACTGGAGGCATATTCCAGTGTCACCTTACAAAGATATTGACACACTAGAAAGTCTTGAAAGAGTGCCCCACCTTGTAGTCTTGCGTTTGTCAGTTCTCAGGGGAAGCAGAGATTAATTAGACAGTATAAGACAGATTGTAGTGACTCATAAAAGTATGAATGTACTAGCTAATGTGTTTAATTTGTATTTGAAAGGGGATCTTTGTGTGTGTGTGTGTGTGTGTGTCTTTGTATTTATCACTTCCTGCACAGACACTGGAATATATGGAGTAGAACCAAATTTAAAGCCTTCTCTTTCAATGGGAGAAAAAGTGCACTGAAAAAAGAAAGGTCTCCCAAACATATACATACATATATATGTAAATGAGGAAAATATAAATATAAAACCTGCAAAAACATAAATGGAAAAACAATTTTATTAAAGTAAGGTAATTAATTGAATGCATATGCTTTTCTTGGATATTTAAATAGTAATGGCTTTGGGAGAATTTTCTTTTGCAGTCTATTTTTTTTATCTTCTCAGTGGAGCCTATTGAAAGTTATAGGTCATAAGAACATGATCAGCTCAGGAGGTCTTTAGAATCCTTGCCCTCAGTGATATTTGAGATGAAATTTAATGACAAATTTAATTTGGACATATAAAATATATTTCATAAATACTGGAAATATTGAAACTACAGCTCTGGGACTTATTGCTGTAAGATCTGAAATGTTAAATAGTATTCTGTAATTTATTTATTGGGTAGCGTCAAGTTAATAAAAATCTATGCATAACAGAATTTGATAGCATTACTGTGTAAATGGAATATATCACCCAATTCTTACATGTTCAGTTGTGGCTTTCAGAAGATGATTGAATCAAGAGACTAGTAAACTCATCAATTGCTTAAACCACTGATGCTGTCGGAAGTGTTTCATTTACTCAAAGATGCAGGTGACTGCGGTATAAATTTTTGTGATTTGCTCTTCCCCTCACTTTCTACTTTCTGGCTGCCACCCAAGGAAGAGTTACACACCCATGTCCTTCTGCTGTATTGTCCCCGGCATCAAAGCAAGCTAACTGTGGACCACATCTTCTGAAAACAGTGAGACAATGTGAAACCCTCCACTGACTAGTGACCAGGGCGAATAGCCAAGAATGCAGACTTTAGGATCATTACAAAAGACTATCACATACAGAAGATTAAAATAACATTAGGAAAACAACAAGAGGGAAAGTGTAAGGAAACTCAGTGACAATTTTATGAGTAAATTCAAGTAGTAATGGTACAATCGACCAGGAAATAAAAATTAGGAAAGGTTTATGGACATAGCATTAAATCATCTGTCAGATAATTCACAAGGATGAAGAGGCATTGCAAAGCCCAAATAATTTCTAAGAGCATACATGAGGTTACACCGCCATCCTGTTCTGTATGCGTCACCTTAGTACATCAACAAACTATGTCAGTTTGTACAGATTACCTCCTAATGTTATGTCTGCTTATGGCCATAGAGCTTAAATTATCCATGTTTTTAAAACAAAGAGAACACAAAAACCTCAGGCCTACCTGGGAAAAACATTTAATCTCCAGCCTGGGAACATTCTTATAAAATAGTTAACTAATAGTTGCCCTATGGCCTACCCCTCTTAGTTTCTTTAAAAAGTCATATATTCTCAAACCCACCAATTACTTTAAAGGTCAACCTAAACTAACCAATGCCATTCGCTTCTGTAACCGCGCTTACAACACCCCTCCTCCCTGTCTTCGGGCTTAAAACCCAGCCCACAGTCAGCTTGGGGCTTCTCTGTTCCTGCACGTTCAGGGAGCCCCATGCATGCATGAAAAATAAAATCCCCTTGCTTTTGCATGAGAGGACGTCTCTTGGAGTCTTTCTTCATGCACTGGGCTTCTCAGACCTAACAGCATTAAAGGTGAATCTGAGAATTTGAATGCATATTACTACAAGGGTTATGGACATATAATAAGAAGAAATTAACAAAAAAAAGATGCTTGAACAACAAAATGTTTTGAAAATAATAAGTTGGACATAATTTATTAGAGCATGAATGATGCTAGAAACAATAGCAATGACTTTTATAGCTGTTATATTACTTAATACTTATTATGAACTGTAAAAACTAAATCATAATTTAAAGTTAAAACTAAGTAAAGCATTCATGGCAGTATGTATTTTTTGAGTCAGTTTAAAAAACATCAAGTCCACCCACTATCTGTGTTTTCCTATTTTGAAACTATGCTTCTTTCATATATTTTCTTAATTGATGGCTTTCTATAAAAGTGTTGGGCACCTTTTCTAAACAATGGGACAAAACTGGGCAGGGCAAATAGCTCAGCAGACTAAAGTGCCTGCTTAGGCAGAGCAGAGTGGCCGGGGTTCAATTCCTGCCATGCCTACCCTTTCCCTGGGGACATGCTGAGGGTTACTGAGATTTGGTGTGGTGATGTGTGCCTATAATCCCAGTGCTTGGGAAGCTGAAAGAAGGTGAATCACTATGAGTCCAGTCTATGTAGGGATACCCTGTAGACCCTATACTAAAATACATTAAAAACGGGACAAAACTTACAGTATTTTTCTACTCCAAATGTATGTTTGATTTTTATGTTAGATAATGTACAAATTTACAGAATACATTCTACCAAAGAAACAATTGAGATCAAAGAGAAAATACATTTTCTGCTTTCTTTTACAGATGCAAATTCAGTCTGTGCTTGGATTATAGTTTAGAGCTCGCGTGTCTCCCAAGTGCTCTTGTGTGCAGCTTAGGAGCACTGCATTCAGCAATGGATTCATCTGTACTAAGTTTGTATGTAGGCAAATGTGCTGTTCTGGGGTTGCGCCTGGGTTGAGGTGAGTCGCTGGGTGACTGACCTAGAATCACACATCTGCATCCCTGCTCTTCTTCCCTTCTCTTCTCCTTCCTGGTTGTGATGGGCTGAGCACCTTTTTCTCTGCCTCTTTGCGCCTCTTATTTTTTTTTTTTTCTTGCTGCCACCCAAGCATGTACTAAAAGTCTAATCCAAAACAAAGTTCTCCTCTTCATCTTGTAGGTGACTGCTTTTTGTACCCAACAAATGACCAATATGCATGGCTTGATGGGTGATGTAGAACTTTATCACGATAAATAAAATAATGCATTAGAACTATAGATTTCAGACATCTTATACACTAGTTAATTTTATTATAGAACGTGAATCAAGCTGACGTTTTCTCACTAAGTTAACTGAGTTGCTCATTTTTCTATAACTGAAAAAAATTAGACAAGTGATTACTTCTTTTAAAGTGATAGCCTAGTATTGATATTGTATAAAATTTACAGGTAAGTAAAAAGTAATCATCAAAAACTGATTTGCATGTATATTTTTAACATTTTTTCTATGTAGAGATAAATATTGCTGGTGGAACACTGAGTATGTTAGACAAGAAATTGATGTGTGTGTTTTTATTTTTTATTATAATTTTTTTATTTAAATGTATTCAGTACAAGGTCTACAGGGTTGCACTACACAGGTTAGACTCATAAGTGTCCTCAGGTTTTCAGCCTCCCCAAGCGCTGGGATTATGGGCGTGCCCCACCACACCTAATCTCAATCCCTCTCTCAGCATGCCCTAGGGGGCGGGCCAGCACAACAATACAGGGATCAAACCCCTATAATTTTATTTTGAAGAGTAAAAACAAAAGCAATAACAAAAATCAGAAACAAAGACAGAAATAGGGCAACATCCAATAATATACATGTTACAGATTTGCGAAACAAGAATAGGTGATTAACAATGGTTGATATGCTATCTACTTTTCTCTTCAAATCTGTTGCTCAGATTAACAAGTATAGTTATATATACATATATAATTGAATATTATCATTGGATTTGAAGAAATCTTAAAATTTTGTTCCTTCTTTTTTTATTTTTTATCACCTTTTTAAAAAACATATTTTAAAGAGTGTAATTGATATGACATTAGGAATGGTACACATTTAGAGTATCAAGACGACAGGTATTCAAGAATATTTCTTGTATTACACATTGCTGTCCTCAATGTAGCTGCTTAGTTCATATATATCAGCATACAGAATTAGTTAAGGTGAAAATTCTACACATTAACTGCTATTTTCAAAAAAACTGGTAGAAATTCTTAGTACACCTCAGCCATCTTGTGTATACACTTGCATGTTTTTCTCTCTACATTTTTTCCCCATCTTTTCACCTTTCTCTCCTCTTCATTATTTTATCCTTTATTCCATTTCTTTATATTTTCCTGTACTTGTTATACTTTTAAAGTTTTATTTCTTCTTTTGGGTTCTTAGACTAAGAAGACAAAAACAATACTTTCCCAGGTGAGTATTTCATTTATGAGTATAGCTTCAGGTCACATCCACTTACCTACAAAGGCTTCCAGTTTATTTTTATTTACAGCTGAGTAATACTCTGTTGTATAAAAATACCTCAACTTTTTCATCCATTCCTCAGGTGTTGGGCATTTCGATTGTTTCTAGGATTTGGCTATGACAAATTGTGCTGCTATAAACATGGGTGCATGTATATCACCATGCTGTGATGTCATCATGTCCTTTGGGAAATACTCAGAGGGGGAATATCTAGATTGAATGGGATTTCCAGTCGTATTTTTTTGAGGAGTCTCCATACTGATTTCCATAGCAGTTATACCGGTCCAATTCCCAACAGCAGTGAAGGGTTCATGTTCCCTACAGCCTCTCCAGCATTTGTAATTGATTTCTTTAAGATAGCTATTCTTTTGGGGTGAGATGATGTCTCAGTGTTGTTTTAATTTGCACTTCTCAAAAGGCCAGTGATGCCTTGGAGCATTTATTCAGGTATTTACATGCCTCTCATATTTACTCCTCTGAGAAGTGTGTATTCATCTCAGATGACAATTTTTGGAATGGGTTTTTAAATTTTGGGGCTCTAATTTTTTTCATTCTTTATATACTCTAGTTAGAAGACCTCTGAGTGATTGTTTGTTAAGATCTTCTCTAAATTTGTGCATTGTCTTTTTGCTCTGTTGGTGATTTCCTTTGATGTGCAGGAACTTCTGAATAAGAGGATTTCCTAGTTGTTGTTTGTTTGCACTATTTCCTGTGCAGTCTGTCTTTTGTTCATGAAATGTTAGGATACCCCTATATCTTCAAGATTTTCAGCTACTTTCTCTTCCAGTAGGCTTAGTGTTTCTGTTTTAATGTTTAGATCTTTAATCCACTTGACTTCAGTTTAGAGCATGGTGATAGAATCAGGTCTAGTTTTTTTTTTTTCAGAATGTGGATATTCAGTTTTTCCTGGACCATTTGGTAAAGAGGCTGTCTTTCTTCCAGTGAACATGTTTGGCCCCTTTGTCACAGATAAGGCGGATAAGTGTGTTTGTAGTTGTATCTGCATCATCTAATGTGTTCCATTGATCCTCATGTCTGTCTCTATGCCAGTAACATGCTGATTTTGTCACATAGCTTTGTAGTATAATTTCAAGTCAGGGGTTGTAATGCCTCTTGACTTGTCCTTGGTGTCCAGGATTGCCTTTGTTATTATAGGTCATTTATAATTTGAAATAAATTTTAAGAATGTTTCTTCTTAGATCTGTGAGGTATTTTGGTGGTATTTTGGCACAGAGTGCATTACATCTCTTAAACAACATTGGTTGTATGACCATTTTCGCAATCTCAGTTCTTGCTATCCAGAAGCAAGGAGTTTCTTTCCGTTTTCTGAAATCCTCCTCAATTTCTTTTGTCAGAGTACTATAATTTTCATTTTATAAATCTTAAACTTCCTTACTTAGATTAATTACTAAATATTTCATGTTCTGGTGTGCTACAGTGAAGAGTATTATTCTTCTTATTTCTCCTTCAGTATGGTTGTTATCTTTGTAGAGGAATGCTATTGATTTTTGGGTACTGACTTTGTAACCTTCTATTATACTGAATTTGTTTATTGATTCTAGGAGCTTCTTGGTGGAGTTTTTTGGATCTTCCAAGTAGAGTATCATGTCATCTGCAAAAGATAGTAGTTTAACCTCTTTTTTATCCTTGTGTATTCCTTTTATTTCTCTCTCTTGTTTAATGGCTCTAGCTTATGATTCCAGAAATATATTGAATAGGAGTAATGATAGAAGACATCCTTGCCTTGTACCCAATTTGGGAGCAGAAGATTTGCTTTTCCTCATTTAGAATTATATTGAATATTGGATTGTCATAGATGGCTTTCAAAAGATTGACATAGCAGCCATCTATTTCAATTTTCTGTAAGGCTTTGATCATGAATGAGTTTTGGACTTTGTCGAAGCCTTTTCTGCACCAGTTCAGATGAACATGTAGTTTGTGGTTTTGGCTGTATTGATATAATGCATTACGTTTATAGATTTGCATATGTTGAACTATCCTTGCATACCTGTGATTAATTCTACCTGGTCACGGTGTATAATCTTCTCATTGATTTTCTGTATTCTATTTGATTGGATTTTATTGAGGATTGGTGCATCTATGCTGATGAGTGAGATTGGCCTATAGTTCTCTTTTTTGGTTGAATCTTTTTCTGGTTTTGGTAAAAGTATAATTGTCTCCAGGAATGATATTGGGAGTATTACTTACTTTTTAATTTCATTAAAGAGTTTGAAGATTATTGGGATTAAATCTTTTCTAAATTTCTTGTAGCTTTTAGCAGTGAATCCATTAGACCTGGGTTTTTCTTTGGTGATAAGTTTTTATTACAATTCAATTTCATTGCTTGTATTGGGTTATTCAGAATTTTTCTATCTTCTTGATTGAGTTTCGATAATTTGTACTTGTATAGGAATCTGTCCATCTCTTCTGTTTCTTCAATTCTGTGAGAGTAAAGCAAAATAGCTATTGATGATCTTCTGAATTTCCACAGGCTTGATAGTAATTTCCCCCTTTTCATTCCTTATTGCTCAAATTTGAGGTTTTTTTTTCTTTCTTCTTTTTGATTAGGTTGGTTAGCTAGGAGTTTATCAATTTTACTTAATCTTTCAAATAACCAGCTATTTGATCCATTAATTCTTTATATTGTTTTCTTTGCCTCCATTGCATTAATTTATGCTCTAATCTTTATAATTTCTTCCAATCTTTGTATTTTTTTGCTTGGTTTAGTCTTCTTTTTCTAGATGGTTGAGGTGCAGCACTAGTGTATTTATTAGTTCTCATTCTGTTTTCCTAATGTATGAACTCTTTGCTATATATTTTCCTCTAAGAACTACTTTCAGTACATCCCAAAAGTTCCAACAAGTTGCACTTGAATTTTCATTGTATTTTAGAGATAGTTTAATGTCTTCTTTAATTTTATCTGTAGCCCATTGATTGTTGAGGAAGATATAACTTAATTTCCATATGTTTATGGGGCTTTATGGTTTATTTTGTCATTTATTTCCAGTTTCATTGAACTGGGGTCAGATACTATGCAAGGGGTAATTTCTATGTTCTTGCATATACTTAAGCATGACCTATGAAATATTATTGTGGCTCTATGTTAGGAAATATCCCTTGTGCAGCTGAAAAGAATGTGTGATCAGGTGTTATTGGGTGGAATATTCTATATATATGTGCACTAAATTCATTTCTTCAAAGGTCTCATTCAGTTCTGCTACCTCTTTTCTAAGTTTTTGTCTGCTTGATCTATCTTTTTGGGATTAGGGGGTGTTTGTTGCCTGTTAATATTGTCATATTGGATATTAGATTTTTCATGTCCTTTAATATTTGTCTTATATACTTAGTTGTTCCCACATTTGGTCCATACATATTAATAACTGTTGTCTCTTCCTCTTGTATTTTTCCCCTAACCAGTACGTAGTGGCCTTCTTTATTTAGGCTTATCATTCTTGATTTCATTCTCACATTGCCTGTGAACATGATTTCTATCCTTGCTTTTTTTTCTAACATCCTGGGACATGTAGTATTGTTTGCCATTCTTTGAGTTTCAGGCTATGAATTTCTTTATGAGGTAAAAGTGTTTCTTGTATACAGAATATTATAGGATTTTGTTTCCTAATCCACTCTGCCTATCTATATTTTATTACTGTATTAAGTTTAGTGTCTAAAGGGTCTCACTACACAGATTGGACTCATAGTGACCCTACTGTTTTGAGCCTCCCAGGCACTGAGATTACTGCCATGCATTAACTTGCCCAGTCTCAATCACTGTGTCAGCATGTCCCAAAGGCAGAGCCGGTGCTTGGCATGCTGGATATCGAATCCTGGTCCCTATGTCTGCCTAGTAAGGAGCTTTAATCCAATAAGCCTCCTGTCTGGCCCTGCCAGTCTATTTACTTTAATTGGTGAATTTAGCTCCTTTACACTGATAGTATAATTGATTTGTATTGACTTGTGTCTGACATGTTACTTTCCTGCTGTTGGTTACCTACTCATCTCTATTATGTAATTTTTTTTTTTTGCCTTATTTAATGGGTTCTTATCATTCTCATTCTTGAAGTTGTGATCACTTTGGGAATCTTGCATGATATCACTACACCAGTGGCGCTGTTGCAGTTGTGATCATTTTGATCCCTTTCTAGAATATCTTTTCATACTTCTTGTACAGTTGGCTTTGTCATCATGAATTTGTTTAGTTGTTCTTTATTATGGAGGTATTTCCCTTCTCCACTAAACCTGAGAGTTTTATAGGGTATAACAGTCTAAGTTGGAACTTGTTCGCTTGTAGGGCTTGAAGTACTTCACTCCATGCTTTAATGACTGGATGGTTTTTGTGGAGAAATCTGCTGTTATTCTGATGGGTTTTCCTTTAAATGTGACTTGTTTCTTTTCTCTAGCAACTTCTGGTATAATATTCTTATGCTGAACTTCTGGGATCCTGATTATTATATGACTCGATATGTTTTTAATTGGGCTGATATTATTTGGAGTTGTATATGCCTCAGTTACCTGAATGTCAGATATTTTCCCCATATTTGGGAAATATTCTGCTATTACTTCTGCTCGTATTCTTTTTATAACATTTGTTTTGACTCCTTATTTCTCACTGAGGCTGATTCATTTGTTCATTTTTGCATCATCTTGAAGATGCTGAATTATTATTTTCTAGATCTTAGTTGTTTTTAAGAGATCTTTCTTTGCCTTTTCACTAGTTGCAACAGTGTCTTCAAGGTCTGAAGTCTATCTTCCTTTTCTTTTCTTTCTTTCTTTCCTTTTTCTCTTTCTTTCTTTCTCCTTTTTTTTTTTTGTATTTAGTACAGGGTCTGCAAAATCTTACCACACAGATTGGAATTGCAGTGATCCTCCTTTTTCTGACCTCCCAAACACTGGGATTACAGGTATATACTACCATACTCAGTCTCAGTCACTGTCTCATCATGCCCTGGGGGCAGGGCTCTCAGGGAATGTGGTGCCTGGATTGATCCTTCATACCTGTGTCTACCTGAGCAGGTGTTTTAGCCCACTGAGCTATCTTGCTGGTCCCTTTTGTCTTCACTTTCATTTGGATGGTTTTGGCAACTTTTAATTGAGTTTTTAATCTCCCAGGTATATCATTGAATCTGTTTGATGTGTTGTATTGCTTTTCTGTATTGCTCATTCAAGATTTCCATCATTTTTGTATTCTCTTTTTTTAATCAGTGTCTTCTTTAGAAGCACTTATTAATTTTTTCATTATATTTATTATTTCCTTTTATTTTGGAAATTATTTATGATCCGATTTCCTTTATTCCCTTCTGCAGTTGTTTCTTTACTTGAGAGGTTATTATTTCAAAGTTTTCAAGTGTGTGACTTCCAATTTCATCTATGCTAGTGTCTCCTGTGTTTGTTCTGGGTGGTCTTGGAGACTGAGAATGCATTTTGGTCCTTGTCATTTTATATTTTGGAAAGAACTCTTTATTTCTGTGAATTTTTGAAAAAGTTGAAAGTTTGATAGTAGTTATCTGATCACTGTGATCCAAGCCACTTGGTAGAGTGTGTTCTTTAGGTTTCTCTTCTGTGTCTCAAATTTTTATTTTTTTTTGGCACAACCAAGGATTGGATTCAGGCCCTTGTGCTTGCCAGAGAAACACTTATTCTACTGAGCCAGCTCCTCAGCCCAGTGAGATTTTTGTTTTGTTTGTGTTCCAAGGTTTTGCCCTCTCTATTGATTGATAGTCAGATATTGATTTCTGTTTGGCATTATCCTCTGTCTTCTGGTGTAGGATTTGGTGAGGTTATTAGCCAAGCACCTTCTGATATTGTTATCCAAGTGAGATCATGTGGTTAAGGCAGAGATAGTTTTCTATTTACATTAATACAATTAGCAACACTGATAACAGGTAATGAGATTTAGCAACTGACAAACTTTTGTAACTCACGGGTTTGTATTTTAGACCATAATAGGAAACATAACTGTGCACCTAAACAGATATTAAATTGGGAATTTGTATTCAAATTTATTACTCTAACTTCTGTCTGGTCACCTCCCCTTGATGTACCTGGAGTCTTCCAGGCAGATTAATTCAACTCAGCTTCCTCTTCACACTTGTCTCCAGAGGATGTTTTCACAGATCTGGGTCTAGGTCTGAGCCCCACTTGGCCAAGCAGTATGCCTCCACTCACTGGGTCAGAATCTACTGAGCTTGAACATGGCCAGCTGTGCCTGTCCTGGGTCTGGCTGCTTGTGCTCAGCTTCTAACTGCTGTGGCCCATGGAAGTGAACCTGCTGTGTCTGGCTGGCCACATGTTCTGCTGCTGGTTTAGCTTGCTGTGTCGTCTCAACCCTAGCTTGTCTAGGGAGTTCCCTGTCCGGGTCCCAAACTGGGCCTCATCGCCCAGGAAGTTCCCCCACAAGCCACCCCAGGGTCTCTTCACAAGAGTAAGGGGTGGTTCTAAACAGTCCCAAACCCATCTTTAAAAAAATCATTATGTTCTATGTATAGACTTCCTGGAAATTATTTCTTTCATGAGAAAAATTTCCTTTCTGGCTGGTTAACTTAATGAATTGGTGATTCTTCAGTTTCTACAAATATAAATCATTACTTCCTCTCAGACTTATATGATTTCATCAAAATATTAACAGAGTAAATTGAATTATAGATGAATAAATTTTATTGCTATAATTTGTGATATTTTAATTTTGGCTAATGTTCAAATTATGAACAAGAAAATTTAAATATATGTGGCACACATATTTACATACAAAAGCACATGATTCATCAATGTGTTTGTGTTAGATGCAAAAATTATAACTATTCCATATGTCCAATCTATTTTTAGACCATGTGGCCTATGTGATTATGTACAGTGGCATGATTTTGATTAATTTCATTTATCATTAGAAATTTTACCTTGAGATTTATTCCAGAAAATACCTTAATTTGCAGCATAGGAATTTCTACTCATTATTTTATGTATTAATTTTTCTTTGACATATTTATTAATTGCTTATTCTGAGTCAATTCTATGGAGAGAAAAATACAGTATCAAATAAAACAATTATGATCCTTGCCTTCACAATGTCTAATGCCACTAATCACAAAATATCTATTCTTAGTGCATTCTATACATTATAATACTACTTGAGAATAAAGTGTTTTTATATAGAAAATAATGAAAATGAAGTCAATCCAAAAACTGTAAACTGAAAAGCAAGACTTTAATCAGGCTTCATCTAGAGAAATCTGAGACTTCAAATTTAAAGGTAGGCCATTCTCTGACATTTAGTATGAATTCATCCATTTTCACCCAAGTCAAACTTGTGCAATAACCGCTGAGTATTTTACTTGTTCCTGAGATCAAATTTTGACATGCAGCCCCCAGTGCCTAGCTCTGACTAATGGCATCTGTTTCTGATTTCTGACTGGGGATAAATGCCTGGTAGCCTGGTTGCCCAACTTTATTATTATTTTTATACCTTATTTTCTTGGAATGAGAATCTGTTCTTTAATCACAGAGTAGATTTATACTACTGGCAAATAGATACTGCCTTTATCTTTGACCACTCAGAGGTAGCTAGGCACCCTTTCAGTGGCTTAGACAGTAATAAAAGATTCCTGTGGCCATTGAATTAATTTACTCATGCATAATATAGCATGATTTTCTCTTCCTGCTCCTGTTATTATGAGGCTCTATAAAACCACTGAAGTGTAACTGTTTTCAGGGTAAAAACCTAAATATATCTCCTAGTTTTACTTGCTCTTAGTCAATTTAAAAAAATCACTAATTTTTGAGGTTACTGAGCTAGGCAAAACATTATTAGTGTCCCATTAAATTTGCTCTGCAAGACAGTACTGATATGAGGGTTATAATGATATCAATGACCAAGTTATTTTTCGGGGATCTTGCAGGGAAATTTGTTGATAATACTGATTCTTTACTTGAATGTTTTTTTGATGGATGATTGTCACTAAATGTAATGTCAGCATTTCATGTGGATATGTTACTTGTTCTTAAAACAAGTCTCTATAGACTATATAGCTTTTAAAATAAATCTTGTAACTATTCATTGAGGATTCTTGACTAATGTAGTGGCTGAAACATTGTGTCAACTTGAGAAGTTAAAAGCTTAACTATTAGCCGGGCGTGGTGGCGCATGCCTGTAATCCCAGCACGGGGAGGCTGAGACAGGAGGATTGTTGCGAGTTCGAGACCAGCCTGAGCTACAAAGTGAGCTCGAGGCCAGCCTGAACTGCATAGTGAGACCCTGTCTCAAAAAAAGACAAAAAAAAAAAAAAAAAAAAGCTTAACTATTCCACACCCTAGGATATAGAGACCCCTCCCTATGGCATGGAAGGCCCTGCCCAGGTTGTGGAGGACCAATCCTAGAGTGACTCAGCTCTTAAAGGATAAAAAAAGGGAATTAAATTGGGTTATAATGGTATCAACGGCCAATTTAGTTTAGAACGATAGAGCATTCCATTTCCTCGTAGGCGGTCCTGTCTTTGCAGTCAGCGTGGAAAGGAGAGAGGCTTGCTATGTGCCATAGCTGAGCCTCTTGCTCTTCGCTGTTTTCTACCACAAACTGCTGCCCTCTGCCATGTGCCTCTCTGCCCTGGAGCCAGCGGAGTATGGACTGAAATCCCCACTAACTGTGATTTAAGTAAACCTTTTCTTCCTTAATTTTGGGTGTTGAATATTTTGTCCCAGCAGTGAGAGGAAAGTAACCAGGACAACTAGCAAAATGTTACCAAATCTTAAATTACTCCTAATCTTGCATGAAAACATTTTTTTTTCCTTTTCTGTGGAGCATATATTTCACTCTCTCCAATGATACTAACACTCTCCTGAATAAAGTATTACTTTTCAATTATTGGATTGATCTCATTTGCATTATTTTCTATATGAAAATACTTTATTCTCGGGTAGTAAGTCCTTTTTCCCCTAATACATGTTGTGTTAGTCAACTTTCTGGCACTGTGATAAGATATTCAAGAATATCAATGTCAAGAGACAAGGCTCATTGTACCTCACAGTTTTAGGAGTCTGAGGCCGTGGATACTAATTAGCTTTGCAATTGCTAAGCGATGGTGAGATAGAATGTCACAGGGTAGAGTGCTACAAATGTGCTCACATTATTACACCTTCCTCAAAGTAAAAAGAAAAATAAGAGGTTTGGGGAATAATTACACTCTGAACACTTGCAAGAAAACTTGTTTCTTTTATAAGGAGATATATTTCACTCTCTCCAATAGTACTGCCTCCATCTTGATTAAAGTCGTATCTTTGAATTCACAATTTTTAGGTTGGTCTCATTTCCAACACTTCTCACTTCCTCTGCTGGCAAGCTTAAAACTTTTATGGTCCAATCTCCTCTCCGAGAACTCTGCCATTCAACCACTACCTTGGGAATCAAACCATAACACATGAGATTTTGAGACCATTTCAGAGAAAAAGTGTAAGAGACCTCCAATTTCACCTGCAATTAGATTATCTGTAATATTCTTATTGGTGACCAGTCTATTTCAGTCTAGTGGGAAAGCACACATATGCATGAATTTATCTGAAACATTACACACAGAAAGATAGCAGGGGAGATATTGGAATGCCAGACTCCACCCTCAGTGCAGGGCATGTAGAACTGTGAAGGCAGACCACTCTCTGTTCCAGTTTTGGAAGTGAGAACAAAGCCAAGATTTTAATGTAACCCTGTATACCTTGAGTCAATAAAACTGATGGAGAAGCTGAAAAGCACCACAGTCTGCAATGTGCAACTAAGAGGAATGTGATATTCTGGGTGGAAAATGTGATGGTTATTTTTTAAGAAAGAAAGAAAAAAAAAAAAAAAAAAAACAGGGCCAGGGAGATAGATCAGCAGCATAAGCACCTGCCTGCCTAATGCAAGGTCCTGAGTTTAATCCCTGAAACTGAAAAAAAAAAGTCCTAAGATAGTTATATAGTACCTATCTAATTATCTAATTTAAGATATTGCATTCCAGGAATATTACACAGCACTGCTTGAAAACTACAAGCAAGAAGTTCAGGAACAATGGGACACAAAACTTACTTTCCTAACTTCTGAGTGAGTTAGGAATTATTTATTATTTCATCATGTGACTTCTTCTTTATAACTTTTTAAAAATTCTTATTCATTTTAATGATAAAAATAGAAAATAGCAATGAAACAGTTTCAAAACAGGTTAGTAGGACAGTTACAATAATTGATACATTACATATGGCTGTCTTCAGAATAGTTAATCAGAGGGCAAGATGCAGACATATCTTGTCTAAACTATTAATATAAACCTTTCTTCTGATTGAACTAAGAGAAAGTAGCTGTATATCTATCTTAACTATCTTGTATATACATATTTTTCCACTACAAAATGGTCCTTTATTTATATTCCCCTTTTTTGTTTTGTTTGGCAGAGGTGGGTGTTCCATTGTGGTTAGAGAAGTTGCATTTGGAGAAGTACAAAAAAGACCTTTTCATACTTGATGCCAGTTCAAATACTGTAGGTACTTGAAATCAGGAAAATAACCCAATATAGTCCAATAGTCCATAATAGTAGTGAGTTACCAGCACATGTGGTAATTGTCAGAAGTTGTTGACTTGAGCTTTTTACAGCTGAGCATATTAATATAGCTTTATTTATACTTCGTGGTTATGCTTTTCTGCTGGATGATTAAGACCAAGTTAATGGCTGGTGCGATAACTCAGCAGTTTAAAGTGCCAAATTGCTCAGGAGACTAAAGTGCCCACAAGCAGATGCAGGGGCTGGTGGTTTGATCCCCAGACCTGCCTTGTCAGCCCTGCCCCCAGGGCGCACTAAGATGTCCACTGCGACTGGATGTGATGGCACATGTAATCCTAGCTCTTGGGAGGCTGTAAACAGGTGGATCACTGCCAGTCCGATCTAGTAGTTAGATCCTGGACACCCTCCACACCCTTCCCTAAAACACACACACACACACACACACACACACACACACACACACACACACACACACGCATGCAACAGAAAGATCTATAGAACTAAAAAAAAAAGTTATAAGAGTAAATGAGGGACAAGAAAAACATAATGTAGCTGAATTGTACTGCTACAGTATTGACTATGATTTGATTTCTAAATATCTGTAAAAAATGTGTAATTGTGTTTTAATATTCTATAGGGTTTTAAATTTTAGAACATCCATGGTTGTTGGAAAATAGTAGGTTTATTTTTTGTCTAAGGTATGTGATATTCAGACAGATAGTGATGTTAAGCTTAACTGCCTCTGTTATAGGATAATAATATAAGTATGCTTCTCTATTGGATGTTTAACAACTAAAGTCAGCAGACCAAAAATTAGACATAAATGGGCTAAAATGATAGCCAATATTTTGGCCCTAGGCCTTCAAGGTCAGTGAGGACTGAAGACATAAGAGAATCTCTGATGTGACATCCTATAACTAAGTGGTGTTCCAATTTTTCTGATCAAGGAGATTATGGGGTCACAGAGGAAACTGATCAATGATGTATAATGTTCTTAAGGGGAATCACCTAGAGAGAAAAAGTTCTCTTAGGCTTTCACAGAGATCAAATTGGTCAAGCAATGGCTGTGATTCATCTAGACGGCTGACAATGACAAAAGATCTACAAGGTGCTATATGTAGTTCTAGGGTAAATCTGGAATAGATTTGACTTATCAAGTAGCAAAAGTGACTTCTTTATGCTTTGGCAACTCTGATACTTTCTACTCTTTTATTTTTATTTCTTATTTATTTATTTATTCATTTATTTATTTGGTGGTACTTAGAATCAAACTCAGGACTAAGTTTGATTCCACTGAGTTACCTCCCCAGCATGCTGATAATCTTATTTATACTTTTATGTCTTGCCAATTCTGGAAGTAATTCAATTTAATTGTCAACATTCTAAAATATATTTAAAATTCAGATACTTTTTCCTCAAAATAAGTCATCAGTACTTGTATCAAATCTGTATCATCTTAATGTAGACTTTAAAGGTTTTACGCAAGGAAAAACCTGCAATAAAAAAGAATATTTCTGTACAAGTGCTCTACTTATAAACAAGGTCAAATCTGGGAGTTCAGAACATGATGGAAAATTGAAAACCAGGCAGGTTCTAATTTACAGATAGAAAGGTCCAGAAGTTCCAATATGCTATTATGCTGTGACAGTTAACCCTGATGGCATCTCCTTGATTGTCTGAAGAAACACCCAGGACTTTAGTAAAGCACATTTCTGAAAGTGAGCAGTAGTTCATGACCTTGGTGTCTATGTATGGTGCCTCTCATGACTTTTTTTCAGTTTCACTGGCAAGGATGCAACATGCTTGCATTTCATGATCCTCTTGATTTAAGGAAAGAGCCATAAGTTGTGTGGTGGCAGACCTGCTGTATAAGGTGGATGAGAATGCCCAAGTACATTTTTAGGACCCTGTTTTTCTTTCAGATGTCACTCACTCGCAATGTTCAGCGCATACTTAATGTCATCTTATGGATATATTCAAGAAATAGGTCTTCCAAAATAATTCAGCAAGTAACAAACAGGATTCATTCTAAATGCTTTCAAAGTAATGAGGTCTATGTTGTTGGGAATTAATGCCAATGTGTCTTTTATTATAATTTTTAAATTAAGCATTCACTATATGTTCTGAGCACACTTCATACTCTGTACGTAAGAACAGATGAAATATACTTTGATAGCATCTCAGAAATGAGCAATCCCCCAGCCATTGCAGGCTCATGCATCCAACAGTGTTATGCTATTATTGAAGAAGAAAGCCTCTGGGCCTCATGAAGAAAAAAGTTCTTCTGCAGAATTTGTTCTTAGCATGCTTTTTTCTGTTCTCAGCCATCTAAGCCTCACGTGCTTCTGATTACAGGGTCTTAGGGGGCCTGACTACAGATTTCACTGACTGAAAACTATGCATCAACCATATGAGGCTGACATTAGTGGTGAACAGAAGGCAAAACAAAGTGTCTAGCTTCTATCCAGACCTCAAAGGAATGCCTGGGAAGTCAAACAAGAAAACTCCGAGGAGGAAGTTCATAAATATTCAAGAATAAAACTAACGTTGAGGTGAATTCTCCAGTTGTTAGAGATGCCATGAAATTGGAACATTTATTGAACAAAACTACAGACAGTGAGTGGAGTCCCTGCAGGTAAAAGTCCATGTGGAAAACAAGTAACAGTCTGCGGAGATGGAGCAACACAATCACTCTGAAACTTATGTGGTACACTGTGTGCTGCATATGAAGTATATGGTGTAGATGCTTACCTTGTTGAATTTTGGTCTCTCCTCATTTGAATTCTTTTCTGTTCCCTTATTCTTCCCTTTTGAAATGGGCATGTTTACTTTGTGCGATTGTGCCCTGAGCTTATATTGGTTTTGACTTTTGCAGAGGTTCAAAGCTAAATTTTTGGCGTTAGGCTCAAATAAGATTTTACATTCACTTTTCTAAAAATACTTAGACACTGGAGAATTCACACAAGGATTTTGCATTTCAAGTGGTACAAAAAATAATAGTACTGTATTAATAAGAATTATAACATTTTATTTATTTGGAGATGAAGTGCAGTTTAAAAGGTGTGAGTGTCTAAACTTAAGTCAAAGTGGATTAAACATCTAGGTGGAAATCTGGAAGACATAGGGGTAGACAGTCAGTCCATGAATAAAAATCAAACTGCATGGGAAATACTTCAAAGACTCAACAACTGGGACTTCTTATTTTGATGTTTCTTCACATCAAGAGAAATCACTAACAGAATGAAAAGAAAATCCACTAATTTGTAAAAAAGACTCAAGCAATAATCACTTAGACAAAGGTCTTCTATCTAAATATATAAAGAATTTTTAAAAATTTTGGAACTCAAAATTTAAAGACCCGATCCATAAATGGACATCTGAGACGAATACACACTTCTCAGATGAAGAAATGCAAGAGAAAAATAATTACCTGAAAAAAATTCCTCATCACAAGCCATTTGTGAGATGCAAATTAAAACAACATTGAGATACCATCACACCTAAGAAAGAATGGCTATCATAAAGAAATCAGCTAATAATAAATGCTGGAGAGGTGGCAGGGAAAAAAAAAGCCCTTCTGCTCTGCTGGCGGGAATGTAGACTGGTACAACCACTATGGAAATCAGTATGGAGAATTCTCAAGAAACTAGTACTGGAAATCCCATTTAATCAAGCTATTTCCCTTTTGGATGTTTTCCCAGAAAAACTGAAAACATTGTACCACAATGACATATGTGCACCCATGTTTATAGAAGCACAGTTTGTCATAGCAAATCTTAGAAACAACCAAAATGCTTATCACCTGAGAAATGGATGAAAAAGACGTATTTTTATACAATGGAGTATTATTCAGCTACAAGGAAGGACAAACTTGAAGCCTTTATAGGTAAGTGGATACAACCAGAGGCTTTACTCATAAGTGAAATGAACCAGACTCACATGTGTAAACATCATATAATCTCCCTAGTGTAAGAATCCAAAAGAAGAAATAAATCCTGAAATGTATAACAGATATGGTAAAACAGAAAGAAAAGGAACTTAAGGATTAAACAGCCAAAAGAAGAGAAAGTATAAAAGGTAAGAAAAAGGTAGGGAAAAATATGTGAGTTTATATCCAAAATGACTAAGATAATTGTACTAAAAGTTATCATCATTTTATTGAAAATGGCAGGTAGTGTATAGAATATTCACCTTGACTAACTCTCTATGCTGATATCTGCTATCTAAGTAACTACATTTGGACAGCAAAATTTGTAATACAAAATCATGCTTGAATACCTGTCATCTTGGTCTTCTAATGTGAGAAGTGTACCTGTCTTTTGTCATATCAATTATTACTATATTCTGTTTAAAGCAATTTTTTTAAAAAGTAAAGAAAAAGAGATAAGAACAAATATTTAAGATTTCTGAAAGCAAGTGGTGATATACAGCTATATGCTATATAACTGTATCTGTTATTCTGAGCATCATACTTGATGATAAAAATAGATAAGATTCAGCCATGATTAATCAGCTATTCTTGGTTTGAAAACCTGTAATATATATATATAGCATGTTACCTTGTTTCTGATTTTTGTTCTTGCTTTTGTTTTATTTTCCAAAAGAAAATAAAATTTTAAAAACAGTTTCTTTTATCACTTTTTACATTGTTGTAAGTCAGAAGTATTTTATAAATAAAAATAACTTTATGCTATCCTTGGAGAAACACAGCATCTGAATTTTAAATAAAACTTCACAATAATTTTTAAAATATGTGAGTGCTAATGTAAAAAGTTGCAGAATGTGATGGTTAATCTTGTTTCTTTGCTGTTAAGTGGTTGTTGTTTTGCTTTTTTTGTTGTTGTTGTTAATAGGGATTTACTTCAGGATTTTGCACTTGCCAGGCAGATGCCAATGCCACTGAGCTATCTCCCCAGCATGGTTAACCTTAATTGTGTCATCTTGATTGACTTAAGAAATTAACAGGTTATTTGTAATATATATCTCTGGATGTGACAGTGAAATATGAAGACGTGTGCTTGACTATTTTTATAGTCAATAAGTAGAAAAACTATAGGCAGCAGATAAGACTAGCCCCTTAAAGGAGTTAGTAGAGAAAATAACATACCAAATCTAAAGAAGATTGCAGTCACAATGACTAGATGTATATACCTTCTAATAGATGAATAGAAGTTTGAAATTATTGGTACCACGCCACTGAGATTTTCTATATAAGTAAACCATTATCTTGCTAGGGCGGGGCATCCCATTCCATCCACTAAAACTAAAACTAAGATAACGCTAAAGTAATGATAAGACTAATAATTTATATTATCAGCAGGGTTAATGATTTCATTGATGTATACTTGCTACACAACCTGACTCCCCATTAGATCAAAATTACCTATGTTTGTAATTATATTCATCAATCATAGTTTTCTCTGACTTTGTGTCCTCATGTGATTTTTCTGTGTAAAATTTCCTTTGAGAAGTAGGTTCATGGGTAACCTACTCAGGACCCCTCACATCCCACAGAAGCTATTCCTATACCTCATTTCTATTCCCCATTCCTTTTTCCAATAAAATCTCCTCCTGTTCACCTACACTGTACTTTAGAGTTTATTCTTCAACTCAGTTTGTGAAACACAAACTCAGCTGTTAGAACATCTAGAAGGTTGGGAATGATATTTATTTCCCCTATACCACTTGGAGGTCCTGTGTCACTAATATTCGTGGTTTCTTGCCCTGCTTTTTGCTGTCCTGCTCATACCCCCAGGTGCCAAGAACCAAGAAACTATGCTTGCTCTGTAATGTTTCCTTAGAGTTAGATGATTATGGAATTCCTGTAAAACATGAATCAAATCAAACTTCTCCTCGTTTAAAATATAGAGGTCTAGCATTGTGTCTGAGCAATGGAAAAGCCAACTAATATAGATATCTACATGTAATAAACTATAGAAGAAGATAGAATAGAGGAGCTTGACAGTTATCACATAAAGAAATGATAAATTGTTGAGGAAGTAGGCATTTTAACCTGATTTAAATATTATGCAATATACCAAAATATTATATTTATCCCCATTAATATTATAATTTTATATTTTAATATCAAAATAGATTTTTGGAACCTTAAATGAAAACACTTATTTTCATTTAAATAAGACATTTCTTTCCTTTTTCTTTTTTTAAAAAAAGATTTATTTATTTGGAACAAGGTCTCACTACACAGCTCAGACTTGCTACACAGCCTCCTTTCTCAAATTCCCCAGCACTGGAATTGCAGGTGTGTGCCACCATGCCCAGTTTCAGTGGCTGGCTCAGTGCCCACAGCCAGCACGGTATGCAGTACCCCTGGTCATTGTGCTTTCCAGACAGGCACTTACACCTGTGAGCTATCTCCTCAGCCAATTAGTCATTTCTTATTAGAACTGCTCAAGCAAAAAATAAATTTTTCTGCCCCTTATTATATCATCTTAGTATTAATAATTCATTTAACTTTTTAATCTCGAAAGCATACATTGTTGGGGAAATAAAAGCTCTTTGGACTACACAAAGTTCTTGAAAACCCCTAGGTTTTAGACCTTCAAATATACAAACAAACCTAGAAGCTTTACAAACTAATAAGAATGGATACTTTCAGCACTTGTCTTGTTAATGGTCTCATTGGAAAGTGTAATAAACTTCCCCTCATATCAAGGAAAGGATTAGCTCTTTAAATGATAGAAATTCTCTAAATTAAACTCAGATTCCTAGGAGCAATGAAAGAGTACATTATCTCCTTAAACATTTACATGTCAAAACTAGATGTGAGGGTGCCATGGCTTCTTTAGAGATTTTATTTACTGCACAAAGTGTTAAATTTAAGAGTCAGGGTCATTAGTTTCCAAAGACACCTTTAGGAAGCAAAAGGAGTAAACTCTAGTGTATCCAGGTACCTGGGTAAGAAACAGTTCCCATTCATTGAGCTGCCATTTATTGTCCTTGGAATAAAGTCTAGGGCAATGAAGGTCTGAGGCATCACTATGCTTTGTGAAAAGTACAGTAAGAAATGTGTGTGTTTAGGATGAAATTAAGCATAGTATTTGAAACAGCAGTGGGTTGTTAAAATTCAGATCATGTTAGGTGACTTTTTCAGAAAAAAATTGGATGTCAGAGAAGGTAAGATATTGATGTAACAATTTTTAATGAAGCAGAGTAGATTTTTCAAGTTCTTCTTAGGTTTTTTTAAATTTTGTTCTTGCTAGTGAAGGAAATCATGGTGATTTAACTTCCTACCACTTAACATCACCCTTAGAAACAAGTTAGACTTTTTTGATTCCATGTCTTAGAACTTTCTTTTCAAATTCAGTAATATTAAAAAAATTCACTTATGTTAAAAAAATTACCTTGACAAATGAAGTTTTCTCAGACTAGAGGCATAGCTCAGTGATAGAGCTGGGTCAACTAGGCAGATGGTCCTGTTTTCAAGAGCCAGAACTGGAAAAGAAAACAAGAGAAAGTAAAGAAAAAGCAGTGAAAGAGAACATTTTTATGACTCATATTTCTTGATTGGTTATCTGATTGTATACATTTTGTTGTTTAGCATAACATTGCAATAATTTAAACTTCGAAGTCTTTAATAAGTAAGATACAACACTATAGATGTGCTGTGTGTTATATAATTTATTCAGTGATGGATTCCCATATTGATAATAATAACTAATTTTCGTTTTAGAATTGTTAAACTAGTAACATTGTTTGAGATGATTCACATATATTGACACATTTCATTTGTAAAATTACTCTAAAAAGTATCAAAAATATTTTAAAGGGAAATTGATGCTCAGTGTTTTATGATTTGAAAGTCATAAAAGCATGAAGCATATTATATCGGCTGTCCTCTAGCATCCATCATACTACTTAAATTAGTTGTAATCAGTCTCTAATTAGGATACTACATAGCGATGCATTATATTGCATGTTTTGGGAGGCTAAGTGGTAATTCTACTGTGTGTGTCCCTGTTAGTACATAAAAACCTTGAAAGTGTATCCATTGTCATTTGCCTAAAAAGTATCTAGGTTTCATTTACATATTTAAATAGTGATCATAAACACATTTAACAAGGTAGAAAATCGGTGCTGTTCTAAATGTTTAGGCATGTGGTACTTATGCTTATTTTTCAGAACAGAGATATGGGAGCATTATTCCAGGACTGTCTCTTTTGTGCATAGTGAACACTACGGATGCCCAAGTACACTAAAATAGGGACATAGTATATACTTATAAACTACTCACATCCTTCCATACCTGTATTTTATTTTATGGAAAAAGTAATACAATTTTTAACAAAATAATAGGAAAATAATAATAGTTAATGCATTGAGTATTATCATTCTTAAAGTAGTTATTCTGAATATAAGGCATACTTTAAATCAAGTCTAAATAAACAAAAATGCATAATGCAAAACTACTTAAGTTACTATAGTGTATAATGTTTAAGCAATAACAAATACAGATAATGTGTATTGCATTTGGCTGTTTTTTATTCCTGGGAAAAATATATGTAAAACCCATGACTTAAAAAAGAAAAAATAATTATAAGTTCCAAGGCTTTTTTTAAAAAAATGTATTTTGGGGGCCGGCGAGATAGATCAGCAAACTGAGTGTCTATTTTGGGTTCAGTCCCTGTGCCAGCATGCTGCACTGGCCGCACCTCAGTACAAAGCTAGCAACAGAGTCCAGGCATGATGGCGCATACCTGTAATCCCAGGGCAGGGGAGGCTAAAAACAGGAAGATCAGTATGAGTCTGAGCTGCATAGACTGGGCCAAAGGCATAAAACGGAAAAATGTATTTTTAGTTCATATTTCACATACATACTCATTGTATTCATCGTAGGGAATTTTGTTCACAATATGCCTGAATGTTTAAGTGCATTGATTCAATGTAGACATGGATAATGATCATATGCATCATAAGAATTTTGTATGTGCCCTTGATATACCTTTGTCCGGCGCCGCTCCGACCCGCGGAAGAAGACGCTCAGACACTCAGCAATGGGTTCAGCAAGCCTTTATCGAGTGTGATGCAAGCCTCTACATGCGTCCGCTACCCGCGGCTCCTACCGTGCAAGCATGGCGGATCTCGTGATACAGCAAGCTATATAGATTTCACAAATCAATCATAATTATACACGTGACCGATTACTATTGGTAGATCTTACAGCAATGGCGGGCTTATTCTAAATAAGGGAGAGGTTGGTACAGCAACAAGAACCAGGAAGCCGGATATGGGCGCCATCTTTGCAGACACGATGGGCGGGGGAGCGAGGAGCGGGCGCCATCTTGGCTCGGCTCCCAACATACCTTGATTCTTTTATTTAAAATCTCCTCCCTGCCTTTGGAATCCTTTAACTCTGTTTTATTTATATACAAAACTTTGTTTTCATTTTATCCTCTTTTTTTCATTTTGATCTTCTTTCTTCTCACCCCGTCCCTAGTTTCCCATTTGTTTTGAACATTTACTCCTTATTTCACAATATCTACTGCACAGGTAGGTTCTTTACATTTTCATCTTCTCAACACCAGAGAGACAATGTGATAACTACACTTGTGTTTGTAATTTATTTCTCCTATTAGTATAGTCTCAACACTCATCTATCTAGCTATACATGCCTCAAGTTTGTCCTTCTTCATGGTTGATCTGTACTATATTGCATAAAAATGTCTTTTTTAATCATTCAGTTGTTCATGGGCATTTGGATTGTTCTAAGATAAAGCTGTTGCAAGCTCTACTCCTATACACATGGATGTGCATTTATAGCTGTAGAATGGCACATTGAATTCTTTGGAATAGATAGAGATGGAATAGCTGTGTCAAATGGGACCGCTAACCCTAGTTTGTTGAGGTACATCCACCCTGATCTTGGCAGCGGTTGCACCAGTATAATATTTCCACACACACCGCGGAAAGGTTTGTTTATCCCCGCCTCTCCACTACCATCGGATATTGGTTAATTTCTAGATGATAGCCATGATTCCTGAATTAAGATGGAATTTTAGAGTTCCTTTATTTTGCATCTCTCAATGATTTATGACGATGAAACTTTTTTTCATATGTTCATTAAAAATTTCTAGTTCATCTGGGAAGTGTGCATCTCAAATGCCTGTTTTTGGATTAGATATTTGAATTGGGGAGTCTAATATTTCTATTTGTATATTCTATACATTAATTCTTTGTCTAAGGAGCAACTCTCTAAGATTTTTTCTGCTCTGTACGGTGCAGTTAAACTCTGTTGCTGATTTGTTTTTCTACAAAGATAAAAGATGAGATGCCACTTGCTCATTCTTTGTAATATTTTTGATACCAGAGAATTGCTGAGTTCAGCAAATTCAGTTTAAAATGTTTATATTGGGGACCAGGGAGATGGCTCAGTAGAAAAAGTGCTTCCCCAGCAAGTGCAAGGGCCTGAGTTCAATCCTCGGTTCTTCTAAAAAACAAAAAATGTTTATATCATTTACTTTCAACTTTAGTAATTCATATGTAGGTATCTGTCCATTTACTCTATTTTTAATTTATTTCTATAAAGTTTTTATTATTATTATTATTAATTTATTATTATTTATTTTTTGGTGGAATCGGGGATTGAACTCAGGGCCTTGTACTTGCCAGGGAAGCACTTATTCTACTGAGCCATCTCCCCAGCCCAATTCTATACAGCTTTTTTTTTTTCCATTTATTTTTATTTTATTGAAATACAAATGTCAATCAGACAGTTTCAAAACACCATAACCATACAGAGTCGATGAAATAATACATTGCAAACTGTTTTCATAATGTTTTGGTATTGTACAAGGTGCATACATGATATTATATTTACAGGTATTTATGTAGCTGAATTATATCACAGATTTAATAATTAT
>PVKA01022210.1:0-37443 GCA_004027165.1 Ctenomys sociabilis
GGTTGACCTTTAAAATAATTGGTGGGTTTGAGAATATATGACTTTTTAAAGAAACTAAGAGGGCTAGGCCATAGGGCAACCATTAGTTAACTCTGTGGTTTTAGCTGTTTCCCGAGAATGGCTGGGTCAAAGTGACTTATTTTATAAGAATGTTCCCAGGCTGGAGATTAAATGTTTTTCCCAGGTAGGCCTGAGGTTTTTGTGTTTTCTTTGTTTTAAAAACATGGATAATTTAAGCTCTATGGCCGTAAGCAGACATAACATTAGACAGTATCTATACAAGCTGACATGGTTTGTTGATATATTAAGGCGACGCATACAGAACAAGATGGCGGTGTAGCCTCATATATGTTCTTAGAAATTATTTGGGCTTTACAAGAGGATGTGTCTCTAAGCCTCACCAAAAGCAAGAACTAGTCTAACCCACACCTAGAAAGAATTGGTTTTTTTGAAAGATCTACAGGAAGTATCTTGAGAGCGTAGGACGTAAAATTGCAGGAGACATTAGTTACAAAGAAAATTTTTTGAAATGTCTTTATTAGAAATAAAGACAATGGGGCTGGGCAGATAGTTCAATGGTCTAAGCACGTTCCTGGCAAGCAAAAGGACGTGAGTTAATTCCCTGGGACCACTTCCTATGCAGGTCCTGAAACCTGGTGTGGTGGTGCATGCCTGTAATTCCAGAACTGGGGAGGCTGAGGTAGAAGAATCATTACAAGTCTGAGCTATGTAGTAAGACCCTGAACATAAATAAATAAATAAATAAATAAATAAATAAATAAATAAATATATTTTTTAAAAAAATTTAAAAAGAAATAAAGAGTATTACACTCCAATTTTCTTTCTCTTTGGGTCATGGCTGATCAAGTTTCCCAAGTCAGTCTAGTATAAGCAGAAAGGCCGCTGGTCTGCCCAAGGGTGCTACAGCGGTTATAAACTCAGGCCTTGAAGCCAGGCTGGCTTGCTTTAGAATCCAAGAGCCTGGAGCCATCACCTTCATCTCTTTCAAACTAATGTTTTTCATTGATGAAATCATAGTAATAATTATTTCCACCT
This sequence comes from Ctenomys sociabilis, assembly GCA_004027165.1. Taxonomy (NCBI): domain Eukaryota; kingdom Metazoa; phylum Chordata; class Mammalia; order Rodentia; family Ctenomyidae; genus Ctenomys; species Ctenomys sociabilis. The sequence goes on from PVKA01022210.1 coordinate 1,057, forward strand.
CACAAGTTCTTATAGATATTGCATTAACTAATAAGGCAAAGTATTTAGTCTACTCTCTGACATAGTTTAAGGGTTCTTTTATTTTTCTTTTCCTTGTGGAGCTGAGGCCTCTACAAGAATCTGGTGATTACTAGCTTCCTTTACAATGCTCTGTTTAAGGCATTTTAAAATGAACTGCTATCCTGGTGTGGTGGCTTACACCTGGGATCCCAGTGGGGAAGGCTGAGGTAGGAGAATCATGAGTTTGAAGCCAGCCAAAGCTACATACGCAGGCCCAGACATGAGATGCTGCCTCAAAAAATGAGACAGGGGGCTGGGGAGGTAGCTCAGTGCTATATGTGTTTGTCTTACAAGCACAAGGTCCAGAGTTCAATCTCTAGTACTGAGAGAGAGAGAGAGAGAGAGACAGAGACACAGACACAGAGACACAGAGATAGACAGAGAGACAGGCAGACAGAGAGATAGAGAGACAGACAGAGAGGGAGAGGGAGAGAGGACAGTAGGGACAAAGGAGAACAGCTCTCTCTAGGACAGAAGGAAGCACAAAACCTTTCTGCCCAAGGCCAGACACTAGAAGCTCGGAGTGGCACAGCTTCCGGGGCACCTGTCAAGGGCTGTGAGAATCCAGGCATTAAGAGCAATGCTCTGGGAAGAAGAGAGCATGTTTTATGGAAGTGTAGGCAGTAGTTAAGGGCAGAGCTCCTCAAGAGAAAGATGACTTGTGCTGTCGGGACCTTCCTCCTTAGAAAGCTATATTTGATAGTACAAAGCTTCCCAAAGCACACATCATGTCTGGACAGCTTCCTTCCTTGGATCAGACACCAAGACACTCAAAGGCAACATCCTGTCACCAGCAGCAACCTGCTGTGTCATCCTCAAGGATCCAGAGGTAATGAGCCTCAAATTCAGAGAAAAACCTCTAGTTGACCCTTCCATGCAAACAGCCTACTCATGTAAGAAGGGAACTTCAGCCAGTAATATGCTTTTTTTATGGATAAGAAGTGGGAGTCTGAAACAGGGAACTATGTTGTGTGAGGACACATGAGAAGCTTTCCAGACTGTCCACTCTTTGCTAAAACACACCTCGTTGCCACTTTGACTTTGCTTCATATTTCTGTCTCCTTAATAACTACCTTACTGAAAAGCTGCAAAATTGCATTGTGCTATCCTCAAGCTTTTTAGTGTCCCCTCGTTGTCACATGTGCCAATAGAGACTGGGCAGTGTAGGCTGTATTGTAGGTGTGTGCATTCTCTAGGGCCTGGGCTTCTGGGCACCTGCCTCGTGTCTTCTCATGTCAGGGTCCCTGAAGAATAGGGCTGGAGCCTCTCTGAGGAGCACAGTGTTGGGGTCACCAGTCAGTTCAGCTGACTTAACTCCAGGAGCTGCTACTCAGCTTGTGTTTGTAAGGCAGACAATGCCAGAAAAATTCTTCAGACGCTACCATCTTCTAAGTTAGTGCTGAGGCCAGAGTTGCTCAGAGCTTCTGAACCTCCACGCATCCTTTTCCAGGAAGTCCTAGAATGTTATTTTCTAAAAAGATCTGGAATGTGTCAGATTTGGGAGATGGGGAGGTAAGGACAACCACGCAGAGGGCAGCGCTGAGAAAGGAAGTGGAGGGAGGACACAGGGACGGTGCAGGCAGCAGGCTTCCATACTCTTGGCGTTTTTGTTCCTTTGGGAGCAGCCCCCTTTTCACAACTACAAGCTAAGGAATAAAGTACAGCAAGAGGCAGTGTCCCACATGCACACAGGTAGAGAGAAGACCGAGTTGCAGGCATACACATTGTTAGTGAAGTCTTTATTTTCCTGCTTTTTGAGGACAGTGCCAGCAACTCAGAAGTGAACTGACTCTGACTTTGCAGCCTAGTTGCAAAGTGGAGAGAAAGGCTGCCTTGGAGTCTGCGGTGTTCTGGACAGGCTGTGTGGTCTGGGCGAGTTATCTCAGTTCAGTTTCCTAATCTACAAATGAATGTGGTGAGGATCAGACAAGAGCAACCGCTCAGCTGACCCATGAGCACCCTTCCCACGGTGCTGGTCCTCCTTCCTCTTTAACACGCACGGCAGCAATTCTTGGCACTTCCTGGCGACTGCTCCCCAACAAAGAGGTGCACTAGCCATTTGGTCGTTCTTCTTGTGCCATTTTAATACCAGTACTCTGTAGTTGCTTGTGTGTTTCATGTATCTCTGTCCTTTGTATATAGAATGTAAGATTTTAGGTGGGTGTGGTGGAGCACGCCTGTAATACCAGTGCCTGGCAGGAGACAGGAGGATTATAAACACAAAGTTAGCCATGACTAACAATGACACCATCCCCAACAAAGAAAACAGCCCAAAGGTGAGATGTTATTCACCTCTGCAACCAAATTCTCTACTGTGTAGAGAATTACAGCCCCCATTGAGAATGTATGTCATAAAGAAACCAGTACGCCACACTACTGGGTTACCAAGTGGCCCAGGACACCAGATCCACCTGGTTGGGTGTGGAATTCCACCCAGGGTTAGATAAAAGATTTGAGGAAGATACCAATAAAGCAAGAGATTTGCTTTGTGTCCTTACAGCACCATTCTCATAAGGACTGTAATATACTGTAATTGTTGATTACTTAGAAAGCAAATGGGTAGGGGAGTACATGGGCGAGAATTATATGGTTATTTTCAAAATGAGGCAAGATAATTTTAAAATTATTTTTTCTATGATTCTCTTTTTTCCCCCTCAAACCATACTCAAGCAATGAGCAGACTGTGTTTCTTGCCTCTTTGTCTGGGAATCTGAGCATATTATTCACTTGCTGACTTCTTTTTTTTTTTTATGTATTTAGGACAGGGTCTATAAGGTTTCACTGCATAGATCAGATTCATAGTGATCCAGCTGTGTTCAGCCTCCCAAGTGCTGGGTGTACAAGTGCGCTACCACTCCCAGTCTCAATCTCAGTCTCAGCCGGGCGCCCTGAGGGTGGGGCCAGCACCTGAGCAGGTGCTTTAGTCCACTGAGCTATGTGGCCAACTGTCTGACTTCTTTCTAACAGCTTGAATCTATCCAAGTGTGTGTGGTTTAAGGAGAGGCATTTCTAGGAGCAGAGGTGGAGGTAAGGGTCTGGGTTCAACCCCTAGTTCTACGGAGAAAGAAAAAAAAAATACAGAGATGAGAGACAGAAGAAGGAGACAGACAGACAGACAGACAGAGGAAAAAGAAAGTGAGTGATGTTTTCTAAACTGAACCTCCTTGGAGAGAGGGACAGGAGAGTCTGAATTCTAGGTGCCATGAAGAGCAGAAGCATACTTCCTCACTGGAGTGGCACTGCCAGGATGTGGGGAGGCCACATGGGGAAACCCTCGAGGCAGCAAGGAAATGAGGCCCTGGCCAGGTCTTGTGCATAAAAACTGCAGTGCAGCTGCCCTGTGTAGCCTCTGCTTCACGCATGCCACACATGCAGCCTGGGTGTTGAACATGGCATTTGTGCCTGGCAGGCGTGCTGCCATCGCCACCACCACTACACTGTGTGTGTGCTCTAAATGTCTTATTCCACTTTCCAAGAAGTAGACATATTATAAATTGACGTGTTTTTAAACAAAACAATTCATTAGTAGGTGTTTGACTTCACTTGTGTAGAAACAAACCCATAAAGGTGACATCTTCAAATTGGCACATTTCCACACCAACACTCAAACTTCGGGTAGTCCAAGACAAAATTATGAAACATTCAATATTTTCCTACCACAGTCCCTGAGCCGTGCCCATCCAAACAAACCTAGCCTCCCAAAAATTCTTACTGCTCTCCCCCAAGACATTACTTGATACTCCTTGAAGTGCTACCTACCTTGTCGGCACTTTCCTTGCCACAGAGAACTTTGAAAGACATAAGCACAATTGACTGAAGGAAGCCCTGCTATTGGGACAATGTAGGAACTCGTGGCATAGCACAGGAAGAACGGGGCCAACATGGCTTGTTCAGGAGGAAGATAGTTTTCAAGCAGGTGCTGTCCCTCTAGAGCTCTTCTTCTATCAGCTCAGCCTGCCTGCTTTTTTTTTTTTTTTAAGATTTATTTATTTATTTGATACAAGGTCTCACTATGATGCTCGGACTCACAGTGAGATCCTCCCGTCTCAGCCTCCCCAGGGCTCGGATTGCAGGCATGCGCCATCATGCCCGGCATGGTTTGCCTATGTTTTGACCAACAATATCCATGCACTGCTTGCTGGAGAATCATGCAGACCCACACACAGGAAGGAAAGAGGACACTCCAAGGAAGAAGAAGAAAAAGGAGCAAGGAAATGCAAAAGCACAAGAAGCAACCAATGGGACAGAGCTTCACTAACCTGGAGGTAGAATTCTCTACCTGGAATGACTTCTCTAAGTACAGACAAAACAAAACAAAAAATTTATTTCTTCACATTAAATCATTTCTTAAGCTCAAGTTCCACAACTTAAGTTTTGTTTTGAACAACAAATCTCTTGGGAGCCTGCAAGCCAAGTCACCTTCCATGAGGGGCATTGTGGGGGAGGGGGGCAAGAACTTCCTTCTAACACAAGTCCTGAAATGATTAAGAAGTTCTTCAGAGAACATGAATCATGCTTCAAATTCCTTTTAGAAATGCAAAATACCTTTCAACGAGTGACAACAGTGTCTAAACATCTGTGTCTGAAGCAGGCCGCCCTGGCCCTCGTGTCTCCGGTCACGTTTGGCCCTGCTTCTGGAAAGACTCTGAACCTATTTTCCATTCTTTTAGGTGCAACCTGCACCCTGGGGCGCTGGCCTTATCTCACCACCCGCCCTTTCCTCCCAGCTAGGCAGGCAGCTTCTGCGTTTCATTTCCGTGTTGCACTTGTGGCTTGTGATGCTGAGCATAATATCTACATCCTGACTTTTTTTCCGGAGCTTATGGGCCATTTTCCTTCAATCGCGAAGCCCCGCCCAGCGCGCATCATATCCTTGTTGTATCTGCACAACAAGCCCAAGTGATACACAAACTACATATACCTAAAGTCCCTTTTTTTCTGTGTCCCTTTTCTGAGGCTAATTAATTTAATGGTGATTAGAATTATTAATGAAGAATGTGCAAAGCATGGGAACTAACAATTGTTAAAAAATTTATCACCCTAAGATTTTAAGTTTCTGTATGTAACACATACATATTTAGAATGTAAAACATTTGAACTATAATACAAAGATGAACAGTAATAACTAATGTAAGAAGACAAAATACGTTGGTGTTGCACTGAGCTCACCTCACCGCTTCACCATCCCACTCTTTATGCGCATGTGCGCTTACAGCGAGCTTTACATGTTCGGCTCACGTGTGAAATTCTCAGGATAGATGCATATTTTTAGAAGAATGAACCTCTTTGTCAATTTTATTCTTGTGCTTTCTATAAGTCACCTTCTTTTTTTGTCTCTTCACTAGGTAGCTCATCCTATCCTGCTCTGATTCCTCTCTGTTAGCCATCTATAGTCTGCTGTGTTTTCCCCTTGTTTGTGCAGTGCACACACACACACACACACACACACACACACACACGGGGAAGGAAGCTGTCAGAACTTGTTCTCTAAAAACCATTTTTCTGAAACTTGCTTTTCTCACTTAATGATCTCACCATGGCAGCTCTGCAAATCAGTGGTCCCTTCCAGGAAAGCACCCTTCCTATGCGGCCTCGTTTAAACGAAGCACAGCCTTCCAGACTGATGAGTGCGCGCAGCTTCCAGTCACCTACGCTGCACAGTGGCGGAAGGGGCACCTTAAGCCCATGATGCTGTGGCACTTCTTCCCCACCGTCACAGACCTGCGAAAGTAGTCCTGTGTTTTGCCTCTGTGCCACTGTCACATGACTTGAAAGGACACTCGTCGAGAGTCTTTGGAGATCAATGGCCTTTTGTAAATCCCACAAAACTGATAAAACCCCTCCTCAGAAATGTAATTACATTTTAAAAACTTGCATATAGTTTCTGAACCTTGGACTGCAATGATAAATATCTGAGCTTGACAAAAATTTCAGACAACAAAGGACATTCTCTTGTGACTTGGAACACCTTCCTCCAAGGGGAGCCTATGGTGAAGGCCTGCAGCTGTGAGGGGAAGTCACTGTGCAGCATCTCCCATCTTCCCTGTGCAGGTGCAAGGTGGCTGGCTGGCCATTGGGCACATTGTGGCTTTGCGTCCTACTGCGTGAGTTTGAGGACTACTGCCAAGGTGACTGTTGCCCTCTGTGTGGCATAATTATTAAGTGCTAATCGCTTGTATGTCACTTGGTGCTCCTAAACTGCTACTGGCCTTTGTTTTCTTTTTACTGGTTCACTGACTTATTAATTGCTTGGGTTTGCGTTTGTACTGCTCTTGTTTTTGAGACAGGGTCTCTCTGTATGCTCTAGGCTGGCCCTGAACTGCTGTGTGACAAGGCTGACTTCACAGCTCCAGTCCTCCCACCTCAGCCCTCCAGTGCTGGGATTAGGGGCGGACGCTACCACTCCCAGATGCCGTTCTCCTTCGTCACTGTTGTCCCGGCTCTCATGGCAATGATGGGTGTAACGAGTCTCTGGATAATGTGTGCAGTGGGGATGCCCCGCACTTTTCACACTTGTTTGTTAGGGCAGTGATCTAAGGCGGAAATCAACCGCAAACTTCAGGGAAGAGCAGCCTTCATGCTCCTAGGAGCCCTTCCATGTGGCAGGAAGAGCACTATATTATGCTCAACCCAAGCAGTGAGAAAGCAGAAGCCTTTTTGAGTATCAGCCCAAGTTTTTACAGTGACTAAACTGAAATAGGCTGGCAATGCCGAGGTTAGGGAAACAGCTGCAGGGGCCATGTCTCCTGCATTGGTGTCCTCCTTGCTGCTGAATTCTAAAGGTCAGAGGACACTCAAGACCGCAAGGCATCAGGGACAGACAAGGCAAGCTGTCCCTTGGCCAGGGATCTCCAGCTACTGAGCCAGGCTGAAAATGTAACACCCAATGACACACATTTGGGGCAGGTACTCTTATTTTAAGCAATATATAGTTTTAAATCATAGGTGTCCTTTTGTTTAAGTGACAGGGAGACCAGATTGTTACTTTGCTTTTAAGAGGTGTAAGGTGGCACCATGTAATGGAAGCTACAGCCTATTGTCCTAACTAAATGACGCTTTTATTTTATTTTATTTGCAGTACTGGGAATTGAACTCAGGATCTTGTGCTTGCCAGGCAGGCGCTTATGGGGCTGAGCTATACCCCCTGCCTTTAGGTGATGTTCTCTTTTTTTTTTTCCTAAATCAAGAGCTATTTCTATTTTATTGGTACTTTTTATTTCTCATACAAAACTAGTTATTTTTGAAAACAAATGAAAAAGAATAAATGAGACTTATTCTACCAAGTTTTATGGTACACACACACACACACACACACACACACACACACACACACACAAACCAATTTACATAAGTCAAAAAGAATAGAAGAGAAATAATCCAGACATAAAATAGGTAGAAATTTTCACTATATAGTAAAGGTGGCATTTTAAATTTACGAAGTTACTTCACTTTATTAACTAGCTGAGATAATTGCTTAAAGGTATTGGGAAACTATTCTTATCCCATGTAATTTACCAAAATAAATTCTAGCTTGCTAAGGCAAGTATTTGTGTCTATTCTCCTGTGCCTCCATGACTACACACAGTGCTAAATTTTGTGTGGCTTCACAAAATGAAGCCACATTTTGAGGGCTTAAGAAAAGAAAGTTAAAATACATTTAAAATTTTCAAATTTAGTTTTAGTTTTGTTTTATTTGGGGTACCAGGAATAGAACTCACAACTTTCTTCTTACCAGGCTGATGCTGAGCCAATTATGTGTGATAGGAAGGGGCCTTCAGGCAACAGGCACCAAGGAGTGCAGCCTCTGCCCAGGGCTGGGTGAGAGGAGAAGCTGCTGTGAGGGGTGGGGACCAGGGAAGCATTTGAGACCTGCGAGCACTGCCTCGGTTACTGTAGGCACCCACGTAGGAAGAACAGAAAATTCAGGGATAACTACTTTTTATTTTCCTTGAGATACTCAGGATTGAGCTCAGGGACTTCACACTGAGCTGCATTTCCAGCCTTTTTTGATTTTTTATTTTGAGTCAGAGGCTCACTGAATCACTAATTTGGCCAAGCTGGGCTCAGTTTGTCATCTTCCTGCTTCAGCTTCCCAGCATGCTGGGATTATTGATAGTCATGAATTTCTGCTTGGATTGTTTTCGTCTTCCTTTCTGGTATTGGGGATTAAGCACTGGGCTCACACAATCAGTATTGGCTGATTTTAGAATTGTGAATAAAGACAAGTGAGATCTTTACATTACAATTTGGCCTTATTATTTCACTTCTCAAATCCAACCTTTCCTAAGGCTCAAAAATACCTGATTTTTATGATTTTAGCATTGTTACTTGGGGGAAGAAAAGGAGGGGAAGAGGAGAAGAAATGAAGTCGGATTTCAGGGCAACTCCTCAACCAACCTTCCTTCCAGAGCTAGGGCTCTGGTCCTCAAATTACCATCCCCAGCTCTTCCTCCACGGTTTCTGACAAGTTTTGAGGAGAAGTTGATGCTGTGGGCCTGGAACTGTGCTGTGAGAAAATTTCCTGTATGTGCTGAGCACTGTTACTGCTGTATACTAAAGAGAAGTTTAGAGACTCAACTTTTGCCTCCATGTCCACTGTCCCCACCACCATCCTGGCTTTCCAATCCCAGATCTCTGACTTTTCCTAACCCTACAGCACCATTGTCCTCAGACCAGGCTGTTTTTAAACTACTAGAAAAGGAGCTGAGATTGTTTCAAATTGAAATAAAAATAAATAATACAGATTTTGCTTTACACTGAAGGAATTTGCTTTTAAGAGGGACTACAGTTTTTGTAAGCTAACAGAATGAAACTATAGAAAGGATTTCAGAGTTTACCCTATATGGAGAGAAAAGCTTCCAGGAAATTACACAATTCCAGCCATCTCTTGTGGCTATATCCATTTCAGGACAGATATTGAGATATTTTTAAAAGTAACCTACCTGGGTCATGTTATTACCATCATCAATTAAAGTAAGCAAATCTTAGACTCCACTTTTGCAACTCTGTGGTGATAACTGGAGCCAGAAGAAAATAAACAGCAAAATCAAATTCCTAGGAAGGAAGGGCAAGTGGGACTGTGGCTGTAAGGATGCAACAGTTGGGGGGGGGGATTAGGAGAGATCAAGGGATTAGGGATTAGGAAGGGGGAAGGGGAAGCTTTTTGGAAGCATGGAGGAAAGGCAAGGATTGAAAAGTGGCAATGTTTGGGGAAGAGAACTGTTGAAGAAGAGATTGGGATAGAAGGAAGGGCTGGATTATAGGGCTGCTGCTCAGCTAGGAAGTCTGACCCCCTGTGAACTGGGCTCTGTGTTTGTCCTTCTCTCTTTGAGTCCTTAGAAGGTAACCAAAATGGCATTTCTAGGGACAAACTGACTATGTCTTTCCCCTGCTTCAACTCTTCCACAGCCCCCAGTGCTGTCAGGCTGGAGTCGAGCTCCAGCCTCCTGTGTTCCTCTGCAATTCTGCCCCTACAGGGACCCCATCATGATGTCCCCATCATGATGTCCCTCCTGATGCAGAGGCTGTCTTCCTGCCCATGGGTGCTGTCCAGGACCACTGGCTCTGTTCGCTGCTCCTGTAAGGTCCATGGGCAGCTCAGCCTGCACACATCACTAGGACGGTAACTATTGGTTCATGTCTCCAAGCACTGTTGCTCTGGGGGGTCCTGGAGAACACTGCATCCTTGGCATCGAAGCTGTGCTTGATGCATTGTTGGCAAATATTTGTGGGGCTGAAGTTTAGACACTGGTGCTATTCTTCTAGCAAATAGTGGGTGGTATGACTTTGTACTCAGGAGACTGAGCAGATGATGGGGACTCCAAAGCCAGCCTGAGCCACACAGCAAAGCCCTGTCTTAAAAGCAAACAAAAACTAATCTATAAAATTCAGAAAATATTCTCTTTCTGGGCATTTTTCCAGAAGAATGGAAATCATACCATGTACACCCATGTCCACAGCAGCTCATGTTGTCATAGCCAAATCTTAGAAATAACCCAAATACCCATCAACTGAGGAATGGTTAAAAAGCATGTGGTATTTTTATTCAATAGATGCTACTCAAATATAAAGAAAGATAAACCAGAGGCTTTTATAGGTAAATGGATGCAACTAGAGACTATAGTTGTCAAGGAAATAAATCAGACTCACAAGTAAACACCATATTATCTTCCTAGATAATATGAAACTAAAAGAGGAGATAAGATTCAAAAGTTACAACAGATACTATGAAAGGGAAAGGAACTGCTCAAAAGGAAAGAACAACTGGGATGAGGGAAAGGAAAAAGATAGAAGAGCGGGATGATACATATGTGCATGAGATGGCTAAGCTGCTAGCACTACTAATTTCTGTGTTCCTTGTAGGGCACAGTGCTTACACTGATCAATCCTGCAGGCCTGTAATCTGTGCGACTACTTTGAACACAACAATATGCACTATAATAGCCATTGGTAATTTCTCATTGTCTTGTTTTGAAAATTCTGTATCATTTTTATTGTGTTTTCCTCTTTAAAATAATAAATAAATAAATAATTCAGAAAAGACATTGATACAAAGAAGAACAGCTCGTCATCATCCTGCTCTGACATCACTCACCTTCCTTTGTGCATCAATATTTGAGGAAGGGAACATATTGCATGACAATTAGAAAGTAGAGAAACATTCCTAGAAGAGAGTGAATGCAAGCATGACCTGGTGTGGGCTGGTGAAGAGCTAAAGAAGAGGATTTCTGTAGGGAACCCAGCTGGGACCCCAAGGCCGGATCAGGCCCCTGAACCTGGGGAATGCCTTGGGATGAACTGCTGTCCCTGCCTCCTCAGGCTTATGACACAAAGAAGAGATAAGTAAAACAAAGGTCCCCAAGCCTGTCTGAGGAGATCCTAAAATTCCAATAAAGGATACATATGCGCCAGACCTGCTGGTGTGACCTACGGTGACTTTTGGTCACGGAGCCCACGGCTAGTTCGCCATGTGGGCTGCACCTCCTATGCGAAGTATAACAGGGTGAGTGATGGGGAAGGTTGAGCCCCACAGACGCAGCTGACCGGACTCAGCACCCTGTCGACCATGCGTCCTATCACGCTCTGTGAGACCCCAGCAAGGGGAGCCAGGAACTGGCAAAGCACCACGCCCATACCTTACGCCCTCAGCACAGGGCTGCTCCCCTGGGCAGGCCCGAGCCCTCCCACTGAGCATGTGCAGCTTCCTTACCATGGCATCCCACATCCAGTTCCTTGTTCGTTGCAGAGAAGAAGCTGGAATCCTGTCTGGACCCATCCTCCGCAGCAACAAGAAGAGGGTCACGATAAAGTGTTCGTTAAGTAAAATGTGCTTAGACTTGGGCGAGAAAATACTCTTTGCTCCTTTATCAGACATGTGCTAAGCAATTCTCCTGTACCAGGCACCCGTCTCGGCTCTGGGATGCCTCCATGGGGATTATACTTCTGGAATTTTGGCCCTGGCTGTGAGAAGCAGACCAGCCGTCTGCAGAAACAGGCAGATCTATGCGGACAGATTAGGTAATGTTCAAATGTTGAACAATTTTTAAAAGAACATGTGTCTTCCTGTCATCTGTGTGTCACAGCAGGAGTAAAGCACATGCCAGGCTGTCACTCAGTGGCTGCTGAGATTTTGTTCTCCAGTGGGAAAAAAAAAAGAAGACAGTGGCTGCAGAGAGAGGTGCAGAAATCCCCTAATTATGCAACTCCTGGTGTTAGGTGAGGACAGAATTCCTTCTGGATGAAAATTGGGAGTTGCTTTCTCTCATGAGACATCCTCTAATAAAATTTCATTAGTAACCAACAGTTAGAAAAACCACAGAAAACTCTGAAGAAAATCATTAGATACATGCAGTGATTCACAGTTACAAGGGCATATTCACTTCATGAAAATTTCAACATGAACATTATACAGTATACATTTTTTTCTATCTGTCCACTATATATTGCTTCTCTCTTTTCCCCATGTGTATCATATGTCAATGTCCAGTTCCTTAACTACCTGGTTGACTACAGCAGGTTATAAAGATGTGGAGATTCAAATTCCTCACCTGCAAACTGGAAATAACACCAGCCTCTTAGTGCTTTATCAGTCTAAATGTGACAATGGGTATAAATCACCTGACCTAGAGCCACGGAGCATGCGCTCTTTCATGTGAGGCTCTCATCTTCTCCAACATTTCTCTGTGATGCTTTTCTAGACTTTTCTAGACGTGAGCTCCCACTCAGGTCAAAGGATGGTCCCCTGGTTCTGCCAGGCTGAATGCTGAAAAGGAGACAAAACTCTGAGGAGAAGCCAAATTCCTCCAGGAGGGACCAAAGCCCCGGCATTCCTGGGTAGCAAGGAGAAGGTGTAAATTTGAAGAGATTTCTACCATCGCCGAAACCCAGCCAAATACTGCAGCCAAGGTGCCAATGATAACAAGCAGACTAAGAGGACCCACAGCTGCAATGACAGTATTTGCTCATTGTGCAGATTCTTCCAAGAGAAAAATAAAGGGGCAAGTCAAATAATGTGAGAGCAATGTGAAATGGCAAAACACTGGGATTCCCCAGGGAATGATTATAGCAGGAAATTTGAGTTTACTTTTCGGTACCAACCTTACAGGAATGTTTGGTTGATTCAGTAAAACCCAATCAATGGCTCCTTTCCTGTGCGCCATCTTCCAACACAAGATGTTGGGAAACTGAAATTCTCTGCTGTGAAGGGCACATGATACTCACTCACTTTCTTAATATGGTTTTGCCACTGGGCACTGTGCCTTAGGCTGCCAAACCCAGCTACTTAAGAGTTCGAGGCAGGAGAACTGGGAGCTCTAGGCCAGCCTGACTAAGAAAGACCCTGTTTTAAAATGAAAAGTAAAATAAGGGCTGGAAATATACCACCTTGTTTCAAAATGAAATTGTAAATGGCTGGGATGCTGCTTAGTGGTAGGGCACTTTCCCAGCATACGCGAGGTCCTGGTGCAACCCCAGCGCCCCCTCCCCAGGAAGCAAGGTGCAAGGTGTTCTAACCAGGCTGCTCAAAGAAGTTGGTCTTACTAGAAAGGCTGAAATGAAGGAAGCAAAAACTAAGAACAAAAAAGGCGTTGGTTGTTTCAAACGTCCTTATAAACAGGGACGAAAAGCAAAGCAACAATTGTTTCAGATTCCTTTGTTGCAAGGATCAACCAGGAGTGGACATTGCTATCATGGTAGCCAAAACCGGCCTGCTTGGGAAATTTGACTATTATTTCTTACTCTCCTGATTTCTTAGATCAGATAATAACTTAGTTTTGTTTGTGCTAACTTTAGTAAGAGTGACTCCATTTTAATTTGGTCTGCTAAAAATTGCCGCTCATATCCAGTTTTCCTATAATTTCCTTTCCTTTTTATGGATTAAACACTTACTTCAATCTCATTTAAAGCCTTGTTCTGGTTCAGGCCTGGAGGTCAGTCAGGTTCCGGCCGTGTGGTGTGATTCAGCGCCACAAGGGTACAGACGCCTGCCCTGGGAATGTGTGGCTGTGGGGCCACACACAGCTGTGAAGTCACCTCCCTCCGGACACCAATGTGGCTTTGCTTCTCACAGAAATCCTTAAGTGGGTTCTCTGCAGAGTAATCCTTTCTCCATAATGATTTAATCAACCAGCAGATGTTATGTTTGAAGAAGCATAGATAAAAGTACAAGTGTGGCTGATACCTGGCTGTGGGGACCTTGTGGTTGCTGTTTTGTTTGGTTTTCTGAGACAGGGTCTTGTGTGGCCTAGGCTGGCCTTGAACTCACAATCCTCCTGGCTCAGCCTCCCAAGGACTGGGTTTGGCTTTGCAGGGTTTTATTTCAATACAGAAGCTGAGCAACATACTTTCACCCACTCAGCATCTTGCACCTATCACGTGTTGGGTATTAGACGTGGACAATATTGCAGTGAATGGCTGAGAACAAAAATGCTTACCTGTGTGAGGAAAGTTGGATAAAGAAGGTAATAAATAAGCTCTAAGTTTTTTTTTCTTTGAAAAGCTTTGTTGGGCCAGCCAGATAGCTCAGCAGAGTAAAGCACCTGCTTAGGCAGACATAGGGCTGGTGTTTGAACCCTGTCATGCCATGCTCTGCACCCTCCCCCGACCCAGGTACACTGAGATGGCATTTGAGACTGGGTGTGGTGGCACACACCTGTAATCCCAGCGCATGGGAGGCTGGAACAGGAGAGTCAGTATAAGTCTGATATGTTGTGAGACCCTAAACACCCTGTAGACCCTGTAGACACTGTCCTAAATACATTGTTTAAAAAAAAAAAAAAAAAAAACCTTCGTTTTTCAGGATGTAGTGAACCATGCCTATGATCTTAGCACTCTGGAGGCTGAGGCAGGAGGAGTACCATGAGCCTGAGGCAAGCCCACACTATAAAGGGTTCAACTCCAGCCTAAGCTACGAAACATGACCCCATCTCATAAACAAAAACAAATCTGCAAAAATTTTGTTTTTAATTGGTGTATATTCTATAAGCACATGCATCTTAAGTACATAGCTTACTCAAATTTACATATCTCTGTATTTCTGTAACCAATATTCATGTCAAGATACACAGTCTTTCCAGTCTCCCAGAAGGCTTCTTTGCTTTCTTTCCTAAGGTAACCGCTCTTCTGATTTCTGTCAGTGTAAATTAGTTCTACTGGGCCTTGAAATTGCACACAAATGGAATCACGTGGAATGTGCTGCTCTTTGTCTCCTTTCATTCAGACTTTATCTGTAAGATTTACTGTGCTTGCTCCATATGTTGCTTACATTGTCTTTCATATTTATGAATACACAGTAATTTTTATTAGTTCTCCTACATGTCCTCTTTTGAGATATTGGGAATAAAGTTTCTATGATTTTTTTTCCAATACTGGGACTTGAACCCAAGAGCTACATCTTTAGCCTCTTTTTTTGTGTTCAAATTTCTGAGGCAGATTCTCACTGAGCTACCCAGAGTGCCCTTGAAGTTATTAATTTCTGTGACTTTGGCTATGAATTGGATGGATAAATTTTGTATGCACACACACACATGTGTTTTTAATGCATAAAAACTCCTATATATCAATAGGAAAATGATAAGCAACCCAATTTTTAAAAAATTAATGAGACTTGTTGGGTGTGGTGGTGCACTCCCATAATCTCAGCACTCAGGAGGCTGAAGCAGGAGGCTTGCTATGAGGTAGAGACCAGCATGAGCCTTGGAATGAGTTCAAGGCCAGCTTGAGCTCGTAGTGAGACCCTGATTCAAAAGAAAAGAATTTGTAAGTCTTAAATAGACCTTTACAATGAATCTTTTATTCAAATGGTATGAAGGATTATTGGTCCATGTGACCAAACTTCTAGATAAAAAATGGCCACTGCAGTACTTGGGTCAGCTTAGTGGCTAGATTTTCTTTTGGAACTGGGGATTGAACTCATACCCTTATGCTTGCCATGGAAGCACTTATTCCAAATGGCTAGATTATACCACCTCTTACTAAGCTTCTATATGAATTGCACTAAAATTTCCACAGAGGTATTGATTTGGTGTCTCCATATGGACATGGTTTATATTTCCCACTGCCTTAATTTTGTTATGATTATAACTAATCTTTGCAAAGGAAATGAAATCATACCAAGACATGTGATGGATTGCTGAAACCACAGTAAGTTTACCAAAGAAAAAAAAGTTGGTTCTCTACAGACCAATCCTTTCTACATAGATTGTTGACCTCATCTTCTTAAATAATGTGAAAAGCCAAGTCATGTACTGAGTCAGAAGAGTTCTTATTTCTGGTTCCTCTTTTGCAGAACCTGAATGATTTAAGTTACACTCATACATCTTCTTGTGAGTGTACTTCAAGTAAGAAAGCAGTAATTACCTTAGTGAGTTCTTTGAATCTTAGTACTCAAAGCTAGTGTGGTGGTGCATACATAGAAGCCCCCTCAGGAGGCTGAGGAAAGAGGATTTCAAGTTCAAGGCCAGCCTGGACAATTTAGGCAACTTAGTGATATCCAGTCTCAAAATCAGGAATAAAAAGGGTCTAAAGATGCAGCTCACTTGTACTGCATTAAGTAAATGGTGACGGCCTCATAGAGGCACAGAGCCAGCTTGAATTTAGGGTTCCTGTGAGGGCTCCTTGAGTAACTATTCAGTTTACTGAGTATAGGTTACTGAGCGTGATATTTTATGGACAGGGTGGGGAGTCGGTGGGACCGGCTTAGCTGGGGGGATGCACGCGGGGGCGCGGTTGTGGAAGGGAGACTGGCTGCATGCTTGGTGGCAGCCACGGGCACTGTGACCTGGCTGGTGGCCAGGTGTTCCACATCCTAGAAGAACAGGCATTGTTCCTGGGCTCAGGCAGTTGACAACAGCAGTTCCAGGAACTCAGTGAGCTGGAGCTGAGGAACAGATGGGGTCAGACCCATTAAAGTGCCCCTGGGTTCAATTCCTGGCATCATAAAAATGTAGTGTACAGTGGCCCGGAAGGTAGTGTGAGGGAGGGGAAAGAATGCTGGCGTGGAGCCTGGAGGGCCTGTGTGCAAACAGCCCTTCAGATCCATCGCCCAAAGTGGTGACCTTAGCAAAAGTCACTAGGCTGACACAAACGGGCAAGAGACACTGTGACCAGAGGCACTGTCTTAGGAGAGCAAAGACCAACCTGAGGCTGGCACATGGGGCTTAGAACAGGAAGGTCACAGGCTGACCAGCAGAAGGGCTCTATGCTAAGCCCTAACTAGCTGGTGCTGGGGACCTCTATGAGAGGGCATTTGATGTGAGCTGCTCAGTAAGTCAGCAGAGGCAAAAAAAAAAGTCATTGTAAGCAGACTGCAAAAGTTGAGACTGGATATGTACATCTAAAAGAAAGAAACTGTAATTTGGAAGAAATAATGCACTCCTATGCTCACAGTAGCGTTATTGACAACTGCCAAGATGTAGGAACAATCTACATGTCACAGATGATATGAAAATATCCATACGACATGAAAATGTGATGTGTACAAAATACTATTTGTCCACCTGTTTTGGATTGATGTCGACGCGGTGGAACCGGAGGGCGGTCCTCTAGGTGAAATAAGTCAGCCTCGGGAAGGCAGATGCTGTGCGCCCTGCTTCTGCGTGGACTCAGACAATGTCACACGCACGCATGATGTAGAATGTCGGCTTGCAGGGGTGGAAGGGGGCCGGGAGGGGAGGACTTGCTGATCAAAGGGTGTGAAGTTTCAGTCAGTTTCACAGAATGAGCCAGTGCTCCAGGCCTGATGGTTGCTAGGCTGAGTGCTGTCAACAGTCCTGAATGTGCCCTGGAAGTTTGCCCAGGGGGTAAATTTTAAACATCCTGACTCCCAGGGAAATAAAGAGAGGAAAGAAGGATGGAAGGGAGGCAGGAAGGAAGAAAGGAGGGAGAGAAGAAACGGATGAAGGGAGGGAGGTGAGCAGCTGAAAGGAAATGACAGCTGTGGCGCGTGATAGCTATCTAGCTTATGGCAGTCCGGTCGCTTCTCAGTGTGGGCATGTATCGAACACCGAAAGGATGAGGGGTGCTTCTTGGTGGTACAGCACGGGTTTAATTTTCTCTGATGCCATGGATCCAATTCCCATCTTGCCCGCATGTGCAAGGAAAAGAGACAAAGGAAGGAAGAGGAAAATTAAATATACACAATTCTTACTTGTATTTTATTTTATTTTTTACAGTTCTTGTTTGTTGATTGTACATTTTTATGGAACAGAACGTGTCCTTGGATGGAAAGTTGGCATAGGTAGTATCGACCAACTTCTTGCACAGAGCCAATTAGCACAGTGGCCTTTTCTTTTTTCTTTCTTTTTTTTTTTTTTTTTTCTAAGGATTGCATCTAAGGCTTTTGCTCTGAGTTTATGAGCAGCCCTAACTAGTTTTATTCTCAAGCAGGGCCTCTCTTGGTCTCTAAGTTGTCCAGGCAGGGTTCAACATTGTCATTCTCAGGCAAGAGCAGCCTGGAGTGCTGGGAAACAGGAACCTTTGCTTATAAAGTGAAGCTGGGCGCAGGGCTACTCAAATGCTGGAATCTAAGATACAGTGATTCAAGGAGAGAGCCTCTTATATTTAGAAATACTTGGAAGCTACGCATTAAGCCATTCCAAGGGGTCAACCCTTACTCCCACCTAACACCTGGGACTGTGCTCAGATGGATCCTCACAGCCTAGCGGTGTGGTCTCCCACTCTTCCTCCTCAGCTGGATCCCATTAACCCACCACCTCCTGTCCTTTAAACCCCAGCTGCCAGGCATCCAGCCTGGAGGCCTGTGCTTTAGCAGGGCTCTCATGGGGCTGGCTGGAAGCTGGCATCTGGCCAGAGCAAGGCAGCATACCTGTACCTTCCCTGCCTTTCTAGTCTAAGGTCTTGGAAGGGCATAGATGGCCTTCCCCCAAGTGAAAGTGACATGATTCCTAAATCTAGCACTTGAAAACACCTAACTGGGCATCAATACATGAGAAGGGAGACGTCACTTTACCTGTCTCCTACTCTGTTTTTGTTACATATATCTACATGCATTGCATACACATACATGCGCATAAGGCTTTTATTTTCCCGCTATACACAGAGCTTACAGCTCTCGTGCAGAATACAGAAGGGAAAATGGAATTATAATGCAGATAGGAGGGTCTCTATAGCCTAAACCTGAGGCCAGAGGAATAGTTGGAGATAAAGCAACATTTAAAACAAGACTTGAAGGTTGAGGAGCGCTTAGCTGGGGTGTGAAGAATGGTTTGAGGAAGGGCAAGAAGGAAGATCTCTGTGGAGCACTGAAAGGAAGGTGACAGAGCCTAGGATATGAATCAAGGGGTAGAGGAGAGGACCAGCTAGGGAGGCATAAAGGTGCATGCCATCAGGATGGACACGCCTGTGTACTTCTTAGGGGCATTGAACCCATGTGAAAACAGACTGGGGCCATGGAAGGGTTTTAGGTGAGGGAAGCACATGTTTTTATATAAAGAAGAAGTTTCTAGATCCTTTCCTCTCCTCCCTGAACAAATTCCTAAGACTATTTGATGACTTTTGTCTCTGTTGTACATTTATGTGTCTGACTAGTTTGAAAAAATGAACTATGGGTAAAACAAGATGATGGGGCCAGATTTGGTGGCACATACCCCAAATCCCAGCACTGCAAGACTGAACAAGAAAGAATGCACTTTGGAGTCCAGCCTTGGCAACTTAGAGAGTTAGTGGGACTCAGTCCCACAACAGAAATAAGGAGAGCTGGGCTGGATCTCATGTGAAGACTTGGGTTTAATACCTAGTGCTGCAAAAGGAGGAGGAGCAAGAGGATGATGAGAAGCAGGAGGAGGAGGCACAGGAGGAAGAGGAAGAAGAGGAGGAGGAAGAGAAAGGCAAGAGAAAGGGGAAGGGGGAGGGGAGAAAGAAGAGGAAGGAGGTGACTGATAGATATTTTCATCCTAAGTGTAGAATATAAAGGAAACAAGTATTTTCATAAAGGAAGCAACATTTTGATGACCTCTTCACCATTTTAAGTAAAGCACATTATGTAAAAATGCCTCCTGGAAAATAAAAAAATTTAAAATTCCACATTCTGGCTCTTTCGACTACATTTTGAATCATCTGCATAACCCTGTACCGGGAAACCTTATGTGGTACTCATCTTTGGTTTCTTCTGCCCTGAAGGTAACTAACTCCTAAGCATCCAAGGCCAACACTCCCATTCATGAGCTTCAGGGCCACGAAGAGACAATTTCCTTTGAAGACAACAGTATGCTTCAGGTCTACCATCAGGGTTGTTGGAGGAAGAACAGATTGGAGATTTATTATTTATATTTATTGCTAGTACAGGGACCTGGGAGACAAAAGAAAAGAAATTAGGAGATTAACAAGTGCCAGGCAGGGTGATGCACACCTGTAATCTCAGCACTCCGTAGGCTGAAGCGGTATGATTGCTGTGAGTTTGAGGTCAGCCTGAACTAAATGGCAAGACCCTATCTCAAAACAATTAAAATTAAAATGAAGAAGTTACCAAGTAGACACTCAAACAGGTGTGAACATCTCAAGCAAACAGAGTAGGAATGATGTGTCTCAGTGTGGTCCACAGCATCTACTGGATCTACTGGAGGTAAAATTCCTCATGATAAGGTGATCATTATGTATGTCAAAAGTGTACTGATAAAAAAATTAATTTAAAAAGAAAAGGGCCATCCAAATAGCTCAGTGGATCAAAGTGCCTGCTTAAGCAGGGCACAGAAGCTGGGTTTGATCCCACATGCCACGCTGGTCCCACCTCTGGGGGGCATCTCCAAAGGTAGGACCAATGTCTGCATTTTCAGAAGGACCTCTCTTTTCTGCTTTTTTTTAGTAAAGGTCTATACGGTCTACAGGGTCTCAGGGTCTCACTACATAGATCAGACTCACAGTGATCTGCCTGTGTTCAGCCAGTCAAAGAACTGGGATCATAGGCACGACTTAACACCCAGACTCAATTGCAGTCTCAGTGCACTCCAGAGGTGAGACCAGAGTGACATGCGGGATCAAACCCAGCTGCTGTGCTCTGCTTAAGCAGGCACTTTGATCCACCGAGCTATTTGGATGGCCCTTTTCTTTTTAAATTAATTTTATCAGTACACTTTTTTTTTTCATTTCTTTTTTTTAAACTATTTTTTTATTTTTTATTTTTTTGTTTTATTGAAGTACAAATATCAATGACACAGTTTTAAGATACTTTGACAAGATGGATTTGATAAATTAATACACTGCAAACTGTTTTCATAATGTTTTGGTATCATAGAAGGTGCATACCTGATATTATACTTACAAACGTTATTATACCGTATGTCTTTTATCAGTAAATAAAGAGAGTGTAGCTGTTTGCATATCTTATTTTTTATACCTGAATTACATCAAAGATTCAATAAGTAATACTTTCTACCTTGTTATTTTCCTAGTGGTTGTCCATTCAGTACACTTTTGACATAATGATCACTTTATCCTGAGGAATTTGTACCTCTATATACTGTGTCTTCTTTTTTGTCCATTCCCCCCTGCATTATTCTTCCCCTTCCCCAATCTTTTTATCATTTTTATTAGGTCAATTTGGGAGTTACATAATGATTACCCTCCTTGCCAAGAACTGGTACATGTACATAATGCATCTGAATTCTTTTTTCATTTCTTTCTCTCCTTTACCTCCCTCTTTTCAAAAGTTCACTGAACTTAGAAAGCTGATGAAAAGTGCTTCAGAGAATGAAAAGAAGGAAATGAAGATTTCTTTTCCGACTTGTCCAAAGAAGAGTCCAAAGGCCTGGGGCAGTGAAGTCAGGACATAGGTGGGTGAATCATGGCGTGCAGGAAGTTGCTGGCTTCCATGGAACTGACTCCCTCCCCCTTCTTTGGTGGATCTTCTCCAAACATAGGTCATACCCACAGCTCAGGACCCCCCACCTCTCCTGGGTGGCAGAAAGTGTTAAGATAGCTAAACTTGAAAACAACTCAAATGCCCATCAACTGAGGAATGGATAAAAAAAAGTGGTATTTTTATGCAATGGAGTATTAATCAAATATAAAGGAAGACAAACTTGAGGCTTTTATAGATAAATGGATGCAACTGGACACCATCGTCAGAAGTGAAATAAATCAGATTCTCATGTGAAAATATCATATTGTTTTCCTAGTGTAAGAAACTGAAAGAGAAAATAAGAACCAAAAGGTACAATAAACACTGTGAAAGGGGAAGAAGAAATTGCTCAAAAGGAAAGAATTTAGTTGGAGAAAAGGAGAAAAGATGGGAGGGGAAATATATATAGCTATGAGTTCAGTTCTCTTTCAGCCCTCCAAACTACCCAGCATCCTCAGCCAATGCTAAGTTATATTGCTTGTACTCAAAGACGCAACATGGAATAAAAACAGAAGTGGAGGGTCTAAGTATGCTCAGGACGCAGGTTGCTTCCGTCTAGTACAACAAAGGGAAGCTTTAAAAGAGGAGGTAACATAGCAATCAGGTGTCCAACCAGGGTGGGTCAGCTACTCTCTATCTTCACTTCCGCATCTATTCTTACTGCAAAAGAACTCCCTCTGCTCCTTTATGCATGACTATTTCTGCTCATGGATGACTTGCTCTGACTCATGAAGCTTCTGTCTAACATTTCTTTAAGTTTTGCTACAGTTTTCTACCCCAATGTCTGTAGAGATCTGCAGATCTTAAGTTTAAATACCACAGAAGAAAGTGTGTTATTAACCAACCAGCTGTTGTCCAGTGCTCAGCACCTGCGAGGCAAAGTTCTTTTGTCAGATTGCTTTAGAGGTCACAGCTCAGACTATGGCTGCCTTGCCAGATGCTTTGGCCAGGAGAGTGGGATCAGGATTTCATGTATGGAACTCTTGAGGGAGGGCTATGGATGTGCTAATAGTGCAGCATCCATGTAAGGCCCCTGATAAGTCATTGTAATTTTCTCTGTGGCACCACGAAGCCACAGAATGATTTGAGCAAAGACTGACCACAGGAATATTGTTTAGCAAGATCATTTGGTTTCCCAGAGTGGAAAGGTCTTCCATACAGAGGCAGAGGACAATGTGAAGACTGTTATAGTGGTGTTTTAGCTTCTTTCTTGTTGCTGGGACAAAATACCTGGAAGGACAGAAGATGTTTTGGCTTATGGTCTGTAGAGGTTTCCTCCATACTTCATGTAAGGCAGGCAGGGCAGCATAGCAGAAGGGCATAGTAGATGCAGCACGTGGTGTGGCAGACGTGAAGCTAGCTTCACCTCCTGACATAACACCTCGATCGGGGAGACAAACCCTTCCAGGCCGCGCCCTACGTGACCCAGCTCTGCAAGTCAGGCTTCCCCCCACCCCACATCACATTTAGCTATAAACTCACCAGTGGACAAATCCAGTGATGGATGTCACACACCCCAACCAACAGCCTCTGAAAATCCCCACCTATGAGTTCATGTGGCTTTAGGAGGATATTTAGATATAAATCATAATGTTTGCTCTCTGCTCCCAAAAGACTCATGCTCTTCTTTTTACCTTCTTCTTCTTCTTCTTCTTCTTCTTCTTCTTCTTCTTCTTCTTCTTCTTCTTCTTCCTCCTCCTCTTCCTCCTCCTCCTCCTTCTTCTTCTTCCTTCTTCTTCCTCCTCCTCGTCCTTCTTTTTTCTTCTTCTTTGTATTTGGTACAAGGTCTCACTATGTAGCTTAGATTCATAGTGATCCTCCTGTTTTCAGCCTCCCCAGCACTGGGATTACAGGAATGTACCACCACACCAGGTCTCTGTGGCCAGCTCAGTGTGCCCCGGGGGCAGGGCTGGTATGGCATGTGGTGTAGGGGATTCTTCTTTTTACATAAAATGCAGTTGGTCCATCTCTCTAAGAGTTGCCACAGTCTTCAAAGTTTCAGTGCCTCCTCAGAGATTTAAGGCATACTCTTACCTGTGAGCCCCTGTAAAAATGAAAAGAAACATACAAAGGCACAGAGTAAACATTTCCAGCCCAAAAGGGAGAAATAGGGAGATACAAAGGAGAGGGACCAAAGTGAGAACTTTGGTTCCAGCAGCGCAGAGAAATTCTGTCATTCCAAGTGTAGCGCACGGGGCAATCTGTTGTGAGATGTGAATGCCAGAGGTCCTGGCTCGTGCTCTCATGGCATCGCCGGCGGCTGAGCCCCAGCGGCCTCCCTCTTAGGCTGGCTGTGTGCATTCCTTGCAGTTTTCCGCAGATGTTCCACGTTCCTGGCTCTTCCTTCATCCTGGGGTCTCTGCTGCACTTTTGACTTCATCTTCACAACTTCACAAACTGCCCTCTCAGGAGCGAGCTGTCTGGCTTCCAAGGCCTTCTTCTGAAGTCTGAGGGAAAGCCTCCCTGACACGTGCCTCTGCATCCTGTCTGTTTATAAGCTCGATTCTACACAGAGGCCTAGACCAGCAGTAGCTGGGCCCCTTGTATTTTCCTTTTCTAATTCACGGAGGCTCCTGGGTGCCTGAGTGGCTGCACAGCACTTGAAGGTCTGAACCCCGGGGTTGATTCCCTTACCTGGTGTGCCTCTGTGTGGGGGCCCGGTGCCCTGGGCTCTCCTCTCGAAGCAAAATCATTTGCCTTTGCAATTTGGAATCTGTAACGAGTGGGGCCTTACTAGTTCTTAACCTTCCCTCAAGGCTTTTTTTTTTTTTTTTTTCTATTTTCCTGTTCCAGAGAACTTGACTTAAGATTTTTAGTGCTAATTGTTTTAGCAACCAAGTTCTCCTCTGTTCCATTTTTTGTTGTTGAGTTTTTTTTATATTTTTAGGGAAGGGTCTACAGGGTGTTCAGTGTCTCTCTACTAGATCAGACTCATAGTAATCCACGTGTTTACAGCCTCCCTAAGAGTGGGGATTACACTCATGCGCTACCACGCCCAGTCTCAATCCTGTCTCAGTGTGCCCCAGGGACAGGCCCAGGGCCTGTGCCTGCTTGCAGGCACTTTAATCCGCTGAGCGATTTGACTGTTCTCTCTCTATCTCTCTCTCTCTCTCTCTCTCTCTCTCTCTCTCTCTCTCTCTCTCTCTCTTCCATTTCACTTTTGAAGGCCCTGACTTTACTGGGGTTTTCTTTCTGGCCACACTCAAACATTTTGAAGTCATTCTGCTGGGCTATTTACTCTTGATTTGAAATTTAGACCTGGTCAAAACCCCCTAACAGCAACCAAACCACAGGATGAATGTTTGGCTGCCTTGAAATTTCCTTCACCAGATTAATTGGTGTGCTTTTCTTAATCTCAGTCTACTGAAAGTTTATAGACAAGAGCAAAATTCAGCCACCTTTTCTCCTGGAGCATAGCACACAGGACCTGGCATCCAACTACCAAAGGAGTCCTCCTCCCAGCTGAAACCTTTTGAGTCTGGTCTCTCAGCATCCTAGTCTTCTGAGCTCTGACCAGAATCTCTTCAAGCTCAACTCACAGCCTTCTAGGGCTGCTGCTCCAGCCAGCATCTCTGAGCCTTTCCAAACTCCTCCCACAAGCCCAGAGACTTGTGAAGCACATGGTCAGGTAGTATTACAGCAACAACCATATTCTTCTGGTACCAAAATTTCTTAGTTTCTCATTGCTGGGACAAAATACCTACCACAAACTAACCAAAGGGAGGTTTATTTTAGCTCACAGTGTGTAGAGGTTTCTGTCCCTACTTGGCTGGCTCTGAGGCAGGGAGACACAGGAGAGGGACATGGCAGAGGAAAAGCAGCTCATGGCCCGTCAGACAGGAAGCAGAGAGAGTGTTACCACATCTTGGGGTGCAGGAGTCTCCTTCTAGAGCGTGTTTCTAGGTTTTGTCTGTCCTGAGCAAAGCATTAGTCAAGACAAATGCAAATAGTAGGAAAGTATTATTGAAGGTAAGAAAAGAATCAAGCTCTGAAGAACATGCTTGGGCCAAGTAAAAGCAGAAAAAGATGTCTGTTCTACAGCATGAGATTTAGAGTGCCATGCAAGAGGACAGAGTGACAAAAACAACAACTGCACTGTCACCCACCCCTAAAGCTGATGTCAGGTGTGGGCTATCTTATCAAAAACCTGCTTAGTTCTCATAGGAAGTCCACATGCAAGGTGTTGGGAACTACTCTGTGAATATGTTCTGGAGTTTTGTAGTTAGCAGATGACTCCTCCTTCTCCTGCCAGTTTTGCCACACCCTCATCTCCTGGCTCACAAGGGATCAAGACAGGACAGATGGAGTTGTACCTGTCCAGGACAGACCCCAAGTAGCCTTCCTCCTCAGACAACGTTTGCCTTTCCAGCACCACGTTTGGTTATTAACTCAGTGCTGTACTAATCCACTGAAGGGTCTCATGCCCTCTGAGACAGGCATCTCCCTAAAGCCCCACTGATGAGTATGTGAGACTCTAGAGAGAGACATCTAGATATAAACTATAGCAAATGGCCAGATAAGTTCTAGAACTTACACAGTCCAAATGCAAATAGAGTCGATGGAGAAGGTGTATAAAAACAATTAGGAAACTGTCAGAGAAGGGGAGGGACAAGAAGCTGTCAAAATCAGGGGCCTGAAAGTTCAAAATATGTTTTTCTTAAAAAAAATATGTTTTCCTTGTTCATGTACGTAACTTTCTACAAGTGAAATTCTAAGTAGAAATCCATATCTGTAGTGTTGGGTAGGGAGTTCCAGAGCCTTCTTGTGTGGGGCTCTTCATAGGAGTTTTCTCTCCCTTGACACGCACTTAAGGGGGCTCTGCGATATGTGGAGGATGACTTGGAGAGCAGTGCTCCAGCATCTGCCAGGATGGCCTCAGCCTCTGACCCTCTTGCCTCCGCCCCCTCAGGACCTGGGACTGCAGGCAAGCCCCTCCCTCCGTGGCCCTGCACCCCATCTTCCTAACACCTGACCAACTGTTGTCTTGGGAGGCAAAGCAAATCGCTCAAGGGCACACAGCTGGGCAGTAACAGGTCTAGGACTAAAATTCAAATCCCTATTCATAGTGGATTGTCTAATATGTGCTGAATAGGGTCTACACAGCAGGAGATCAGACGCCTAGTGATCCATTTTCAGCCTGTCAAGTGCTGGGATGACAGGCACATGCCACCAAGCCCAGTCTCAATCACTGTCTCAGATAGCCCCAGGGGCAGGGCTGGCACTGCATGCTGGGGGATCAAACTTCAGGCCCCTGCATCTGCCTAAGCAGGCACTTTAATCCACTGAGCTATTTGGCTGGCTCAAGAACCTGTATTCTAAACAAGCAAGTAATGAACTATGTTCAGAAAGTGATAAGCACCACAGATGAAATAGGGCAAAATCTGTATGGGAAGAATATGACTGAAGCTGGGAAGGAGGGAAGGTTGAGAGAGGGAAAAGGGAGGGAGAAAGGAAGGAAAAGAGGGGGAGGACCAGGGGAAATTGGTGGAGACAGCAATTACCAAGACTCTGAGGCAAAAATAAAGCTGATTTCTTTGCAGAACAGAAGGGGACCAGCAGGCAACCAGGCCTAAGAGTAGTGAATAAATTAGAAGATGAGCAACAAGGGACAAGTTACACCAGAGAAGTAAATGGAAACAAATCAAGCTCTATGATGTTGGATGTGCCACTGAGTCTTTTGGGTGGAGACATCCCTCAGCCTCTAGAATCTGAGAGCCAGATCAAACCAGCAGAGCACGTTTGAGAGCCAGTGTTTCCTCAGGAAAGAGTCATCTGAGGCTCTGGGGGTGAATTTGGCAGTCAGAGAAAGAGTGGCAGAAGAAAGAAATGAAGGCTTAAGAAGGAAATCCAGAAAATATTCATGGGAAAGAAAAGGGGTGAAATCACTGAACTGAGAAAACTAACAGACAGCAGTTGGGTGCTGCCCCCAAGGGCACTAACCTAGGAAGGGTCTCAGCAGGGTCAAAGGCTTTGCATCCCCACTCCCCAGTTCTGTGTCCCACGAGGGCCACAGACATAGAAACAAAGGTGGCATGGCTTGGCAATGAGGAAACCACAGCTCTCCTGAAGAATTTAGACAGTGCAGCCTTCATAGTCTGAGAGTCCCTTAGATTGATGCCAGTTATCAAGAGTTTGAGGAGTGAATTATAGGTTGAAAGTAGAACCCAGTGCAGGTCACAAATTACACATGGAGCATTTACACATGCTATAGCAGCACTTGAGATGAGGCACGGAGAGATTTTTAAAGGGCATCATCTATGATAAGGGGTAGAAGGCATGCCCCCGCCCTCAAGTAATGTATGGCCTGGTGGAAGGGCTGAGGAGTGAAAAATCTGAGGACAGTGTAAGAGTCCATCAGAATCAGATGTGTTCAGGAGTGATCACACCAGAATTTAGTGGTTAATGCGGCAAAGACAAAAATGCGCAGGACATCATTTCTGCTGCAGCTTCGAGTCAGACAGAAACATCGGCACAATCCTTATGCTGTGGAGCTCGTGCATGATGTGAAACCCCTTATGTGGGTCAGACTCTAATTTGTCTACTTTTAATTATGAGACTTTGGTGTAAAAGGTATTGCTTTTGGTACAATACCTGACCCCAAACCTCAATCTTACAGTGATGAGGTAGTGAGAAATACAAATGCTGGAAGAAAAGCAAAGGTCATGCACTAACAAGTTTAGAGGAAGCATACTCTAAACCTTTGCTTCAGTCATTAAAACCAACAGAGCATGGCTTCAGAGCTGCCAATAAGCTAGAGAAGCTCTTCACCTACTCCCCACCCCACCAGTGTGAAGGCAGGGTGAAAAGACCTCCGTAGGTATCTGCTCACCGAAGTGGGAGCAACCCATCGTGGGTGACACTGCAACTGGGGTAGGTGTGTCTCATGCTCCCCCAGATCGTATTGCATTTCCTGATGAGTAGCCTGCACACACTGGCACAAGACAAGAAAGTCTGTGAGTGTGCAACAGCGTCTGGGCTATTAATTAAGCATATGCTTGTTTTAAGCTCCTCTCAATATTACATTTGTAACATCATTGGTTTTCCTTTCCCCACAAATTAGTCACTTTAAAGCCATAAATGAAACACAAGATTCAGCTTGCTTCCAAGTTGTGTTTTCGCTGTGATGTTTATGCTGGCTCAGCGATTATGGAATGACGGGGCTCTTTTCCTAAATTTCCTGGATTAACAAGTAGGAGATCTCTATTGAAAAGTCAATATTCCTTAAAGAAATAGGGCTTAGAAGACCACCCCAAACTAAAGGAAGCACAGTGTGTTTCTCAGTCTGGGAAATCTGGCAGATGTTTTCCTATACACTGAGTCAGCTCAAAAAGTGAAGCTATGAACTTCCTGTGTGCCACACTTTATAACCAGTGTTTTTGGCTGTTGTGATTACTCAGGTTTAAATGGTGGGGGGGGGGAAGGATTATAGACTAAAGTATTCAGAGTGAGCTGACTGAAAATAGTGGGCCCCGATCTTTTTTGGCACCAGGGACCAAGTTTTGTGGAAAATGATTTTTCGACAGACTTAGGGTGCGGAGAGAAGGGTGGAGGTGGTTTTGGAATTAGCTTCTCATATGAAGTGGACAATTTAGATTCCTGCCTCACAGTTTGCAGGAGTGTTCATGTTCCTGTAAGAATCTAATGCAACCACTGACCGGACAGGAGGCAGAACCCAGGCAGAAGTGAGAGTGGTCGGAGCAGTTCGTCCACCTCCTGCTCTGTTCTGTGGCCCAGGGGCAGGGGCCGCTGATTTAAACAGTAATTTCTGTGACAGAAACCAAACTGCCCATGGCACAGGGCTTTGACCTTAGAGATCTTGGAAAATTTGAGGAATGTCTAAGGGAAAGAATGAAAGAGAGGAAAAGGAAGGAAAAGGAAGGGACAGATCTGAGAATAACTAACCATGTGCGTATTATCACATCGCTGCATTGTTGCACAGGTCAAGGGTGCTGTTCCACAAGACACTCTGGGCAGTCTTTAGAGAGGCAAGGCAAGAGTCCCCACCTACATTTTGAAGCAGAATAAGGTGAATATCAGAGTAGTAGCTGCCTGTCCTCTTTGAAAGGGCCAGAGCTCAAATTCAAACTGTGTTTTGTTTTTAATGTTGCTATAATTCATGACCCCACTCAACTGCCATGCTGTTGATGGCCCAAACACCAAAAGGAATCCTGCATTTCTCCAAAGATGACACTGCAGTGTGTGTTTGGGGATCTGCAAAGGCTCTGAAACCCTCTCTCGGCTTAGCAGTGGATTTTCTAGGCATTTTGAGAGCCGGTCACATGGACTGTACACTTTTTTGGCCTCAGAGATCACAATAACTCCCCTGATGAACACACACACACACACACACACACACACACACCCCTCCCAAACAGCATATTTCACTTCTATGCTGTTCGATTTATGTCCTATTTGGGGTAGACATGTTTTGCATGCTTTTGGCCTTCATTTATAGTCAGATGAATGGTTGCAGAATAGGAGGTCTTCCTGTTCTCTCATTCCAATTGAAGGCCCCTTGTTTCTTGCTATTTCCCACTCCTTTCTCCCCACCTATGCTAATCCCAGCTCCTGCCATCTAAACCTTCTCTGGGCCAGGGTGCAGCACTTCACACACAAGACTATGAGTCACAGTAATAACATGAAATGGGGGAGCATTGCAGGCAGCACAAGTAGCTCTGAGGCAGAATGGATGCCAGGTTCATCCAAGAGACCTTCCCACCATGGCCATGGTCACAGGGGACACCTTTGAAGGACATGTTGGAGTCACTGTCACAGTCTTTCAGCAAAGATCAAGACCATTTCATGCCACAAAGACACAGGAGGCTCCCTAGCTCCCTCCCACCTTTACTTTCTTTGGCTCCACGACAGGGACTTCAGTAGAACCCTCCCACCAAACAGTCTGCTCCCAGCGTTACTGGGGTTTTCTGCGCTCCACTGAGAGTGAGAAGCAGTGTAACAAACCTAAAGGTGCCCCTTCACTGGTGAGCAGGGAGGCCAGTTCATTTCTAAGCACCTGCTGTACCCTACCCGAGTGAAGGTGAACCTGTTAGAGATCAGGGCCCAAACTGCAGGCAAAATCCACTTAATTGGGCTGGCAAGATAGCTCAGCGGTCTAGAGTGCCTCCCAGGGACTGTGGTTCGAGCCCCAGCACCACATGCCATGCCAGCCCCTCCCCGCAGGCTGGCTGAGCTCACACCCCACCCCCGCGAAAAAAAAATCCACTTAATTATTTGAAAGTGCCAACACTTCAATTAAGCCTGAATACTGAGCTTAGAAAAAACAGCTCAAACATTAACACCTGTTGTCTTAATGGAAAACAACACATGTGATAGGTTGGCCTTGAGGGCTCTAAAACAATTCTACCTTTAGCCATCATTTATGTTTCCAGTGGCCAGGGAGTGTACTCACTACTCTCCCATGAGATGGTGGCTTGACTTTGATTTGCAAAATTACCTAGACTAATCTATGAATCAGTTCACATGATTGTCATGGTAATCTTCACTTAAACTAATTGTTTTAAATCCAAATATAAATGTCATTGCTCTTAAAGTTTATAGAACATCTTTAGCAAGCATGTACAGTGTTACTCTGCTTTCTGAACAAAGAAGCAACTCAGAGTTAAATTGTAGTCCTATAAAACTTGGATGACAGTAATCAACAGGAACTTGCTAGTCTTCCGACAGCTCAACTTTGAAGAGGCAGGAACACGAGCCTGCAGAGCTTGAACAACCCTGGTAATCACGATTTCACATCCAGCAGTAGGCATTCAGTTGCTTGAAAACCCACCACTACCACCAACCAAATAACTGTGCTTTACAATCGTGCTTTTACCTTCTGGCTTCAAAGTCTTCATTCTTTACTAATGAAGAATCCTTGGCAGTGGTCCTATCACAAAGGCAACGCCTCCAATTATCTTCTTTCCCAAGGCAGAGAGATTGGGAGTTGTAGGCATGAGTGTCACTGAACTGGTCAGGGAGGTTAGTGTGCCCTCTGAGCCACGTGAGACACACTTGTGATGCTATGACCTGGGGGCGGAGCTGCGTGGCAGTGCTGCCTGCGAAGGGAATGCGTTTTCTCTCATGGCCCAGGGGCGCGTGCTGCGATCTGTATGGCACGAATCCCCGGGGTCCATTCAGTTACCAAAGTAGAAATAAAGTCAGGCAGAGGCGTGGGAAAAGCAGCCGCCTGTGCTGCAGATGACTGCTCCATGCAGGGTGGAAGGGCTGTGTGAGCACGCGGAAGAGGTCGGCGTGGGCCAGGCGTGGACGTCCGCTGCTGCTGCCTACATACACCGGCTACAGGAGTTCAGTCCAGAGCCAACACACCCAGAGCACACGCCTCCATCGTGCTGGTTTTGTCCTTCCCTTTCCCTGGAGAAACCCCTGGAGACTGGTTAGTGCTCCTTGAATTTAGAAGCTTCTGGCCCAGCTGATTGACTTAATATATGTCCAGAAAATAGAAGTTTAAAAATTAGCCTAAACAAAGCATGCACTAAAGAAGAACTGTTTTCTCAAACAAAGCTTATGATGTATCCATGGATATAATAATGCAATTTTGCTAGTTATTCATATCCATTTTCTTTTAAAAAAAATTATTGATTTGGTACAGGGTCTTGCTTGCTGCGCAGCAGCTTGGACTCATAGTGATCCTCCTGTTTCAGCCTCCCCAGTGCTGAGATTGTGTGTGTGTGCCACCACACCTGGTTTTGGTGCCTGGCTTGGTGCTGGGCTGCCATTGCATGTGGTATCAGTGATTTAACCCAGGGCTTTCCTGAGCCCCTCGTATCCAATTTCTCAGATACCTTTAATCATTGTTCATTGTTCAAAGGGATAGCTTAGCAGTTTACCAGTTGGTCTTCACAAGAAAAGAACCCTGTTTACCAGATAAAGATATAGATGATTCATGTTTTTATTCTCCATTCTGGGGAGGAGAAGTGGACTGTAGGTGAAAGAGCAGAGGAAGCACTTTATGCTGAAAGCCTGGAAGCGTGCATTCAGCAAGAGCTGGAGGAGGAGCGCTGTGTCTCGAGTTACTCAGATCTACATCTTACTTCCACCTCCTGTGACTCACCGGGAGCACAGGCCTCAGGGCTATGAGGTGGTAGCTATTATCTGCTACACACTTCCTATGTGCTAGGACCTCTGCGAAAGACTGAGGACCCCTCTATCAGCTTAGAGCAACAGCGCTAGACACAGGATGACTGGGCTCAAATTTCAGTTCTTCCACATACCTGTGTGGGATCTAGGAAAGTCTTTTCCTGAATCCTTGCTCCTATGATAGCATAATTTCCTCATTGTTAGCCCTGATGGCTCCTTTACATTCTATGTCTTTTGCTTTTATTTTTTTGTATTTTATTATTATTATTTTATTTATTTATTTATTTTGTTGCAGAACTAGGGATTGAACTCAGGGCCTAGCGCTTGGCAAGGAAGCACTTATTCCACTGAGCCATCACCTCGGCCCCTCTTTTTTGTATTTGAGGGAAGGGTCTACAGGGTGTCCAGGGTCTCACTGTTAGATCAGAATTGTAGTGATCTGCCTGTTTACAGCCTCCCAAGAGCTGGGATTGCAGGTGCGTGCCACCAAGCCTAGTCTCTACATTCTATGCCTTAACTAAAAAAACACTGATGAAGAAGTAGAAAAGCTGTTTCTCTTTCTGCTGCTATAACAAAATACTTTGGACCAGATAACTTGCAAAGGTGGGAGCTATTTGGCTTACAGTTCTGGAGACTGGTGAGTCTCAGAGCACAGTGCTGACATTTCAGCTTCTGACAAAAGCCTTCTTGTCAGATCATGACATGGCCAAAGGCATCACGTTGAGGGTCAGAGAGTGAGCCAGGGGCAGCTTGCCTTCACCACAAAGACTTTCCCAGGATAGCTCATTAATCTGTGAGTAGATTTGTCCATTCTGGAGGGCAAAGCAGCTCCCAGAGGCCTTGCCTCTTGAATGTCATTAGCATATAACTTGGGGGAGTAAATTTGTAACCTGAGATTTAGGGGACACATTCAAACTAGCTGCTCAAGGGTGACAAGGACAAAGGAGCCAGGGGTGTTGTCAAAAGGTCTCCTTGAGAATCTAAACAAAAAGAAACTGAGGGAAAATGGGTAGTGCCACACTGAAGATATCCTGCTGCTTTCCTGAGGTCCTGATTCTCCACAGGGGCAGGGATGTCCCCTGGGTCCCAGGTGGCAATTGAGCCTAGGCCATTTGGGATGTTGGCAATGAGGAGTGTTATAATCATAAAATATGGATCAGATTTTGAAGACTTTATATGAAAAGCAAAACATGAACTATCTTCATAATAATTTAAAATACCTATTATGTTTGGAACAATGTTATTCTGCATCTATGCCATTATATAAAGTAGAATATTAAAGTTTATTTTATCTGTCCCTTCTTATTTTTTAAATGAGGTTACTAAAAATGGTAAATTAGTATTTCTGGTGCATGTTAGACTTGGACTAACAGGGCCATTCTAGACCAGTCCCCAGATGCCCAGCTGCCAAGGCCTGGGTGGACCTCTACCCCATGCTGGTTGTCCCTATCCAGGTGTGGATGAACCCACAGAGCAAGGTGTCCATATCATGTGTCTGAGAGCCCCTGCTGAACAGAACAAGGGCAGCAACAGGAAGGGAAGGAAACCAACTCGGAAGAGGGGCTTCCCAGCACAGGGACAGGCCTGGGCTTGAGTGAAAGGGGTCTTGAGAAGCCCGCCAGACATACACAGTTTTAAAAGATGACAAGGATGTTGGAATGACCAGCATTGCTCGTGGCTTTCAGGCCGATAATACCCAGAGTGGGGCTGTGTGGTGGCTGCTTCCTGGGGCAGAAGTAGGAATGTAGCTGATAGCCATTGCTCCTGAGAAGTAAGGTAGAGGTCGTCTAGATGGTCGAGAGCAAGAAAAGCCAGGAAAGTAGAAGACTTTTGGAATGGACAAAGCAACTTCTGAGATAGTTGTGCTATGTCTTGATATGTAGGCCTTTTCTGAAAGCAGAGGACAGCCCCTCATTACAGAAGGATGTGGCCTCTGTGCCAAGGCAAGAGCCAGAAGGTGAGCCCCCAATAGGGGTGTCCACAGTATATTCAAAGTAAAGGAAGAAGCTAGTTTGGCACATTGGAGCAAAAGGGGGAACTCATCTTGGGGGAAATACCAAAACCAAGATGGCAAAACTGAGTACGAGGTCCAAGTTGTCTTGGCCAAGGAGAATCTTCACCGAGTCACAGCTGAGCCAGAGGTCCCTTAATTCCATAGTCTCTCCAGATTCTTAGGGCCAGGAGCCTCCTCAGTGGGGAGAGGACAATCAGCAGAGATGGAGAACCTTCTGGGGCTTGGCCTCGATGCGAGGTGATGCGGACACACAGACAGCTCTCTTGACTTGGGGTCGTAGGCACAATCACAGTAGCGGTGCCCTTTGATAAGGAGAAGAGACCGTGTTCTGTGCCCTGCAATGCATAATGAATGTCCTGAGCAATGTTCCCTCATGTGGAAAGCAGTAGGAGAATTAGGAAGCCAGAAAGAGGAAAGTAGATGAATTTTATGGCTCAGTCTCTAACGTTGCTGACTAATCTTGAGGTCATTTCCTCTCCCTTACTGTGTTTCTTATTTATAAAATAAAGGAGTTGAGAGCAAGTGATCTAATCTGTTGCTCTTTTTTTTGTTTTTGTGGAACTAGGGATTGAACTCAGGCCCCTTGTACTTGCCAGGGAAGCGCTTATTCCACTGAGCCATCTTCCTGACCCCATTCTATTTCTTTATTATATATAAATACAAGACATACTATGTTGACATATTTTCCTAGCCCCTAGACCTGCTACAATAAAAAACTTTCAAGATTTTAACTTAAATGTAAATGCCAAGCAAAGCATATAATGCAACTGGAGTTCTTAATTGGCATTCTGGTTAATCCCACATAAGTTTTGGGGGATTTTCATTACCAAATGCTCTACTTTCATTACCACTACCTAAAATATTTACTCTTTTTTCACTTCCTCTTTACCCTGGTTCCTGCTTCCTTTATCTCTTTGTTATTCAAACTGCAAAGCAACTTAGTTGTTTCCAATGAAATAGAGACATGACAACTTAAGAAAGGCCCTTATCTACTATGGGATAAAACTGCTAAGTGGATTCAGAAAAAAGTGAGTTTGTCTGGCAGTACAGCTGCTGTCATAGCTCAGCCCCGCTAATCACCTCAAAATGATCCAAACCAGAGTTTTCCAGAAACAACCAGCCAGCTTACACTCTGTGCCATACCCAGAAGCATGTACAATCGACAGAACATTTGTCCCTTTTCTCATTGTTTTGTTTTGGAAACAAGGCCCAAGCTCAAACAGGTCACACTGCTAATCACAGCAAGTAAGACCCCCTTTCAGATAGAGCTGGAAGGATCACATAGACTGCTGTGCTTTTTACATGCACCGTGTTATCTTTTAGTTCCCATTCTGCTAGAGGAAAGATGGCATAAAGGAAAGGAAATCTGGTGGCAGAAGTACTCACTAAGACACAAATGCTCCAAGAGAAAGCTGCCTAGCTACTAGCTTTAAGTGGTTTTGGTGCAAAAGACAGAGACACAGCCAAGGATGCTTTATTAATGTCTTTGAATGCTGCATAAAGCTATTGTGTGGAAGTAATGATATCCTTACCTGTAAAGAACTATAAAATAATGGTAGATTTCAATCTTAAGTCCCAGTTGTACTGTTACAACCAAGACTTATAAAACTGGTGATTCTCTAGACGTTGAAGGCTTATAAGGGCCCTGTTGATGTGTGTTAACATTATTAAATTATTAGTTCTAGAGCTGGTTATTATAAATTCTGGATATGTATGGAATAGAATTTGACCTGTTTACATTCCCATATGAAAGAGAAATTTCACTTCTCCAAGATACTACACGGGTAAGACACATGATAAACTTGTATAAATTTTTTTTTTTTTTTTTTTTTTTTTTTTTTTTTTTTTTTTTTTTTTTTTTTTT
>PVKA01022211.1:0-23817 GCA_004027165.1 Ctenomys sociabilis
ACCACCTTATGTGCCCGGAAGATTTTATCCTGAACACGAATAGTGATATCACAGAAATGTCCATCATTTCGCAGCATATTTAGTTTTCCAAGCATTTCCTGACTGTGGGAGGAGGAGCTATGAGTAAATGTTTTCACACCCATCTTTTCCTTCTTCTTCTATAGATGCTCTTCAAGGATGTAAATGAATCAGAAATGTCCTTAAAAAAATACATAAAATAAAGCATTAAATAATGGTTTGGTAGTTGAAATAGATAATTTACATAGCTTCACGAGGCCAACATGCCAAATAAAAAGGCTAAAAGATGGTAGTGAGACAGAAACTTCAGATATGGACTAATTAAAACAAATTATTCCAATTATTCAATCAGTGGAATCTATAAACTACTGTTTTAGTCAGCTGGAGAGGGTTTTTCTTTTTGTACTTTTAGGGAAGTGTTATAGGGTGTTCTGGGTTTCACTACCAGACCAGACTCATAGTGATCTGCCTGTTTACAGCCTCCTAAGAGCTGGGATAACAGGTGTGTGCCACTATGCCCAGTCTCAACTGGAGTCTCAGTGCATACTGGGAGCTAGGCTGGCATGGCAGGTCCAGGTGGAGAGTTTTAAACAATAGTCTGTAAATAATGATGGGCTTGCTATATGCCCAATATGTACTATTTTACAGTTGACTAGTACTGTTTTACAGTTGATTATCAAGCTATCTCTGCCAGAAGGTGTATTATTATTCCTGTCTCTAAATGTGAACATGCAATAGGTAATGCCAGTTCAAATATTAAATAATTTATTATGCAATAATTCCCTTGAGTGTTTTACTCAGGTCCATATATGTGCAGGGAAAAGAAAAAGAAAACTCCAGATAAAAAAAAGGTCGCTGATATCCTAATAGGAAGACAAAATCATCAATCTGGGACTGTGCCTTGTTTGACAGCATGATAAAAGGCATAAATTCTGTGTCAAGACAGCGGTAAGGTCACTGAAATAATCTTGGCAATAATAAGCAATGGAGACCTTCAAATATAAACCTATTGTAGGGTCATTATTCTTTTTCATGGATTGAAGTATTTTCTAATTTTAGAATGAAAAATAAAGCAAACTAAGATGACTGAGCTCAAAGCAAAATTCTGCACCCCATGTTCTTCCTAAAGACAATCACAGGACTACTCTGCTAGGATTAGTCTAAGCAGACCATCACTTAATGTATATGATAATCTTTTGCTTACATGAGTAGAGGAAAAGGAAGAAAATGGGAGGGATATATGAAGTATTTTGTTCACTTGCTACATTTCAGGAAACTGGCTTCTGCTTTTAAAGCTGGGCCATCAAAGGTGCTTACTTCAACTGGGATCATGTGGTTCAGGGAGGAAACATGCCTTCAGAGCAAGTGACAGTCATAATCCAGGGACCATCTGCATGAACAAAGGTATAAATGCAAGAAATTAAACAACATATTTGGAAAGTGTGCAACAGGGTGTTAAAATGAAACCACTTCAATCTCAAGTTATTTAGAAGTCCCAAATAATAGATACTGCACTATACTTCCAAGTGAAGTATGAGGCTACCTATGCAAAGGAGGGAGTGGAAAACTTCTTCAAAGTGAGTTCCATGTACTGTTAATGACTGTAGCATTAAAAGATTAGAAAAGGAATTCTGCTGAGATGAACAAGTGTGCTATGAGTTGTATTCCACTCCTTCTTACTCTTCTACAAAGGATACAGAAGCATGTGTTTATTTCAGGTCTATTGAAAAAACATGTCACACTTAAAAAAAACATAAAGGTCATGAGTCTGTTTAAAACACTGGCCAAAACCAAAAAAATATGCTTAGTATCTTCCAAAAGTACATAAATGTGGTTAATTTATAGCTGTGTGAATTTATGCAAGTAACTTAATTTTCTATACCTTAATTCTTTCAGTAAAATAGGTATAACAGAACCTACAATACAGAGTTCTAAGGCCTCAACGACATAAGCCATGCTGTTTTGAATAGTAAGTTACTGTCAATATAATCACCGGTAGCTTTTACATCAGCTTCTGCCTCTCCTAATCCTGGCAGAGCCAGAAATCATAGTACTTTTGACCAAAAGTGTGAGAAGATACAGATAAAGGTAGAGAATCAAACCCTACACTTCTATTGCAGGCCTTAGTTGGGAAAGGAAGACCATTTAAAACTGAATCGAATTTATGAGTTGTTGAAAAATAGTACTTTTACTAAGTCTTGTCCTATAGGGAGTTGGTCACAGAACAAAGCTTTCAGTATAAGCTTAAAGCTGGGCGTGGTGACACACACCTGCGATGAAAGTACTTAGGAGTCTGAGGCAGGAGGTCTTCAAGTTTGAGGCCAGCTGGTCTACAAAGTGAGTTAAGGCCAGTCTGAACAACACAGTGAAGCCCTCTCTCAAAAATATTAATTTCTCAGCAGGATGCAAACCCAGAGTTAGTTATGAGTAACTCCTCTAAAGCCTTCTTTTAAAATTTATTTTCATTAGCACATAATTACACTATATATTTGCACATATGGTGTAAGATCTAGTACAGCTGGAGATATGGGATGGGAGGAAGATGAAAGATAGCCTAGGAAAAGCCTTCTACACCACATATTTATTGTATACCTTTCTCAAATGCACAGAGAAACTCTGTTATACTCCATAACTGAAAAGTAATAGACAGATACACTCTGGAAATAATGCAATATCATTCCTAAGGCAAAACTTGGAAAAAAGGGATAAAATTATAATACTGGAAAAAAAACATAAATAACATAGAAAGTTCAGAAGCCAGAAAATATAACCTGAAATTGATGAAAAATTGATATTGCTAATTTGATAATGCTATTTGTGTATAGATGACTTTGTGTATATACTTAACTTGAATATGTTTTAATTTTTTTTTTTTTTTGCGGAACTGGGGATTGAACTCAGGCCCTTGCGCTTGCCAGGCAAGTGCTTATTCTACTGAGCCATCTCCCTGGCCCGTTTTTAAAATTTAAGCATTATTTAACTACAATTGAGAATTGTGTAGCTTTCATACAATAAAAAAATGTTAGTACTAGGCTTGGTTCCCATGTCTATAATCCCAGAACTTGGGAGTCTGAAGGATTGCCATAAGTTTGAAGCCAGTTTGGGCTATATAGCATGACCTTATCTCAAAAATACAAAACCATATCAAGTTAGTATAACAAGTTAGAATGTGAACTATTCAGTAATAAGAACTAATTTCTGGGGCTGGTGAGATAGCTCAGCGGTCTAAAGTGCCTGCTTAGGCAAGCTCAGGGGACTGCAGTTTGATCCCTAGCACCACATGCTGTACCAGCTGTGCTCTCAGGGCAGGCTGAGCCATAAATAAATACATAAATAATTAATTTTAAAAAGTTTCATTTGCACCCTTTAATTTCAAGTAACTAGTCAATGTAATGTTCATTCATGCTTATGAAAGTGGTAGTGATGATTTTGTTTCAGATGGCCTGAAAACTATGATTTTGTTTCAGCTTGAAAAGTTTTAGACAAGCATAAGACATGGCTTAACTGACAGAATTATTTATATTAGACAGATTTTAGGTTTTACATTGTATTTTTTTTTTTTTTTTTTTTTGCGGAACTGGGGATCGAACTCAGGACCTTGTGGTTGCCAGGCAAGTGATTATTCTACTGAGCTATCTCCCTGGCCCTTGAATTATAATTCTAACATATACCAGTTAGGTACTGTCTCTGTCAAGTTATTTTTCTTTCCAAAATATTTCAGTTTTCTCATCTGAAAAAATGAGAATTATAAACTTACTTTCAAGACAACCCAGGAAGATTAAATCTGCACAATTCCTGGCATAAAACAAGTATTCCCCAAATGTTCATTATACATTCACACTACAAAAATGTGGATGAAAATTCACAGGAGTAAGAGGTACAGCTTAGCAGCAGCGCACTTGGTATGAAGTCCTCAATTGGACCCCCAATGTACAGAAAATGAAACTAGACAAAATTAAATAAAATCAAAATTCAGAATGTCTATTATATGTCTTATATGATACTAAATAGTCTCAACATGTCTATTTTGTTATAAAGATTAGCTGGTTGAAGATTATCAGGGGACTTGAGATTCAAATGAAATGGCTTACTACATATATACTAGGTTTTAATTATGCTAAAGCTGAACTGAGATCATCTCATTTGTACCCTATGTTTTAATTAAGCCCAATCAAAGACAGACAAGGCTAAGAAGAGGGATTAAGATGGCTTAAGATGCCTCTAAAAGGAATATCTGGGTAAGAATATGAATTTTGTACTAGTTGTTATGTACCAGACATAATATCAGGAACTTCACATATACTGTCTTGTCAGAGAGAGAGAGAGAGAGAGAGAGAGAGAGAGAGAGAGAGAGAGAGAGAGAGAGTGGTGGGTGTTAGTTAGATGATAATACCCTATAGATGACAAACAGGCTCAGACAAATCACTTTGAGGCTACTGACAACTATGCCATGCTAAAGACATAAAGACATAAGATCTCCCCCACTGGAGTAAGCACTGGGGCAGAACACAGTGAGCCATATCTCTAGCCCTATTTAAAAATTTTTGAAACAAGGTCTTTCTAAGTTGCTTAGTCTGGGCTTAAACATGTAGTCTTTCTGCCTCAGCTTTCCAGAATGCTACCATTTTAGGTTGTACCACCACACTCAGTTTAAAGACCCAGAGTCTTATACAATAAATACAGGTAGCCACAAAGAAGTAATATAGTCATACCTGTAGTCTAAAGATATTCTGGTGGCAATAGAGAAGGTAGGATTCAGAGTAATTATTATAACTGTACAAGCGCATGATAAACTGAAGGCAAATCAAATCAGTGGCAGTAAGGACATAAAATAAAAACAGTATTTAGGAGGAAAAACACCTGGGCATGACTTTGTATTAAGAGTGGGGTAGGAGAGAACTACAAGAATATAACCAAAAGGCTCTATCTTTGGTGTTTTCATAAAAAACACAGAGAATAAAAAAGAACTGATTTTAACAGGGGATAATGATGGTGGAAAAGTTATTTTTGTTTGGGACATACTGAGTGTGGAATACCTCTGGAAAGAATATCCATGTTTGGATTTACATGTGACATTTCTCAATCTGGTTTGGGGTTTACAGAAGAACTTATAGAGTATAACTTAAGTACTGATTTTAGACATAAGTCTAAGTGCCTGCAAGTGCAGGGACCAGAGTTCAATCCCTGGCACCACATGCCCTGTTGTTCCTGCCCCCCGGGCATGCTGAGCTACCAAGACTGGGTATGGTGGTGCATGCCTATAACCCCAGTCCTGGAGGCTGAAAACAAAAGGATCAAGAGGATCACTTGAGTCTAAGCTGCATAGTGAGACCCTGAACCAAAAACATTT
The DNA here is from genome assembly GCA_004027165.1 of Ctenomys sociabilis. Classification (NCBI taxonomy): domain Eukaryota; kingdom Metazoa; phylum Chordata; class Mammalia; order Rodentia; family Ctenomyidae; genus Ctenomys; species Ctenomys sociabilis. The sequence continues at coordinate 5,369 of PVKA01022211.1, forward strand.
AAAAAGAGAGATGTAGATACCTGGCCAAGAGATACAATCTATAATAAGAATACCTAGAACAGAGGACAAGGCAAAGCTTTGCAATAATTAAGCTGAAGCAATAATTAAGAAACTAACTGAAGAAAAGTTTTGAGAGCTGAAAAACAAAAGTAGGCCTACAAATGGGCTCAAGTGAAAAGCAGCACCTAGACCTAAGACAAAAACTTACAAATATCCAATCAGAGACAGAAGTTTACCTATAAGAGGCAAAGTCAGAGAATGGATTTTTATCTTACAATTCTAAATAGTAGAAGACAACACAATAGAATCTATACTTTTAACAAAATAACTTTGAAGCAAGAATTATATACATGCCAAACTGTCATTTCTCTATAAAGGAAACTGTAAGACATTCCCAGATATTCAGGGGTAAAGAAAATATATCAGTAAAGAACCTTTTCTGAGAAACATCCTGAATGATATAGGGTAGTCAACAGAAAACGTGAATTAGGGCCAGGGAAATAGCTCTGAGCTTGATCCCCGGTACCAGAGGAAAAACAAAGAATCTATGAAAACATGAATTAAAAATAAGAGTAGGGAGGCAACTGTATGAAAGATTTTATGGTAAGCACTAAAACTAGTTAATCATAAATTCTAAACTTCTTACATATAAAGTAATAACTAAATATAAAAACAAATTTGTAGCCCCCATTTTTTTTTCCTTTGGCAAACTTTCAGCATTTACTCTGAAACATGATGGAAAAACCAGAAGTACACATGGAAAAGACATGATCACAGAAGATCAGGCATGATCAAGTAAAGGTGATGCTGAAGGGAATGCATTACTAATATTCCTCACCCTTTCCTTGTACAGAATACACACCTACCTCCTCATAATCCTTCTTGAGGGCAGCCATGTCCTCCCGTGTAGCCCCCATTGTTCGTCTCATTTTATATTTAGGATTTTATTAATTTCCACATACTTGTGAGGTTTCCAAACATTTTCCTGCTATCGATACTCTACATTTTAAGTTCTACTACAATTTACTGAGGTTTATGAAGTAGGATTTCGTTTGCATTGAAGAATATTCCATGTGCATCTGAGAGGAATGCATAATCTATCATTGAACATGTTCCATGTAAGTTTGTGATAGGTCTGGATGATTTATAATGGATTTACCTGTTGATCAGCTAATTATTTCTATACATCAGTGACAGTAGTATATTGAGGTCAGGTGTGGTAGTACACACCTGTAATCCCAACACTTGGGAGGCTTAGGCTGAGACAGGATCAACATAAATTTAAGGCCAGGCTGAACTACATAGCAAGACCATCTCAAAATAACAGACCAGATAGCTCAGTGGATTGAAGCACCTGCTTAGGCACAGCGCTGTAGCATGGGTTCGATCCCCAGCATACCATGCTGGCCCCACTCCCAGGGCATGCTGAAATGGTGACAGACTGGGCTTGGTGGCATGCACCTGTAAACCCAGCACTTGGGAGGCTAAAAATAAGAGAATCACTACAAGTTGGATCTACGAGTCAGATCTACATAGTGAGACCCTGTAGACTATTAAATAAAAAAAACAAACAAACAAAAAAAACCATAGCATATTAAAGTCTCCAGCTATGAAGCCGGGCGTGGTGGCGCCTGCCTGTGATCCCAGCACTCGGGAGGCTGAGGCAGCAGGATCGTTGTGAGTTCGAGACCAGCCTGAGCTACAAAGTGAGCTCGAGGCCAGCCTGAACTGCATAGTGAGACCCTGTCTCAAAAAGACAATAAATAAATAAACAAATAAATAAATAAATAAATAAAGTCTCCAGCTATGACCGTTGAATTCCCTATTTTTCCTTTTGTTTCTATTGGGTTTTGCTTCATGTTCATTGGCACTTTGTTATGAAGTACTATGCATATATACCTTACAGTTGCTTGAATGTCTTCCTCATGAACTGACATTTTTAATTATAAAACAAAAATCCTAGTGACATCTATGGCTTTGAAGCGTATTTGTTAGATTCTGGTATAATTATTTCAGCTTTCTTACATTGCTGTTCACATAACAAATCTGCTCCCTATTTCTAATTATTTCTTTTTTAAAAAATCTATTTCTTTCTTTGATTTTAAAATGTTTTTCATGTATACAGCTAGATGCCCAATGTGGCAACTTTTTTTTTTTTTTTTTTTTTTAACGACAGGGTCTTGTTGTTTAGGACAGGTTTGAACTCACTATGTATACCAGGCTAGCCTTCAACTCTGGCATTTGTCCTGCCTCAGCCTCTGAACTGCTGGGATTACAGGCCTGTGCCACCACATTCACCCAACTTCTGCCTTTTGTGTATGTAAACATATACATTTAATGCTGTTATTTGTGTAGCTTTATGCCTGCCAATCTCTGATTCTGCCTCATGTCTTTTTGTTCTTTTATTCTTCCTTTAGTACCTTCTTTTGCATTATTTTCTAATGTAGCATTTTATTTCTCCATCTCACTTTCTCTTCCCTCTTGCTGCTAAGGATGAAACCCAGAGCTTCAGAAATGCTGGGCAAGCACTTTACCATGGATTTATTCCCTAACCCTGTATTTTCTTTAATGTGCTTTTATCTTTTCTTCACTTTTTTGGAGTTATTATTTCTATTGGTTGTTCTAAGGATTTACTGCACAAAAAATACTTCATGTAGAAGAGACAGCATGTTTGAATACAGGATTGATTGTTGACAAAGTTTTTTTTTTAATCTGAGTACTGTAAACATTATCTCATTGCTTCTACTGTTTCAACCTTTCTGTGGTTTCATTTTGAGGAAGTTATTTCTTGTTCCTTTCAAGATTTTTACTTGTTTTTACCATGATTTGCACATCTTGTTTCATTTTTCTTTTCTCCTGTATGGTATATGTATTTATTAAGACAGATGTTATTATATTGCTATATAATTCAGGTACCACCACACCTGGTTCTGCATTTTTCTTACTCAGGAGTTCACTGAGCTTCCTAAATATGTAGTTTAGTTTTTAAGAAATATAGGACATAAGGGCTGGGGAGATAGCTCAGTAGGATAAGCACTTGCCTGGCAAGCACAGGATCCTGAGTTCAATCCCTGGTACTGCAAAAAAGAAAAAAAAGAAGGGAAATAAAGGACATCTTCAGGCATTCTTTGTCATTCCCTCTGGCACTTCTACAACACCTAAGTGTGCAATGCTGCATGGGATGGAGTACCACATGTTTCTAATGTTTACCTTTTTTTTTTTTTTTTTTCAGAACTGGGGATTGAACTCAGGCCCTTGTGCTTGCCAGGGAAGAGGTTATTCTACTGAGCCATCTCCTTAGCCCCAATTGTTCTTGATATATATTTAAACTTGGTAAATCTGTCAGTTCAAATTTGTTAAACCCTGCTAGTGAATTTTAAATTTATATATATTTTTCAATTCCAGACTTCCATTTGGTCCTTTTTGAAAATTTCTATCTGCTAGTGATTTTCTATTTATTTATTTTTCAGTACCAGGGATCAAAGTCAGGACCTTGTACTTGCCAGGCAGGAACTTATGCTGCTGAGCTATCTCCCTGGCTGATATTCTTATTAGTGGAAAACATTATTATATTTTCTTGTACTTCTTTGAAACAGGGTCTTACTATGTAGCTCAGGCTGGCCTACAGCACTCCTTTTGCCTCAGTCTCCAGAGTACTGTGGGATTACAGGCATGTACCAGCATACCCAACTTTTCTTTTGTTCCTTTAAAAGTGCTTCTCTCTAGCTCAATGAAACAAACTTATAATGGCTATCTTGAGGTCTTTTCCAGTAAATATAACATCTGGTCTCCCATAGGAAGTGTGTGTTGTCTGCCCAGTGTCTGGATCTTATTTTACACCTGGGAATACTTCATAGTATTTTGTTGGCAAGCATTTCTGATAATAAACTGTAGCAACTCTGATGATGTCCCTTCCCTTTCCCCATCTTTCCCAGTGCTTGTTATTGTTGTTTCCTTTTTTAATTTTGGTGCCAGGAATCAAACTCAGGACTTGAACTTGCCAGGTAGGCACTTGTGCTGCTAAGCTATATCCCCAGCCCTCTTTGCCTAATTTTAAATAGCTAGCTGGATAATTTTAGAGAAGACTCATTCTCTACTTCCCTAGTCACCACAGTGTTAAGCCTCTGATGCTGCTTCTTAGGTAGGTATGCCCGTTGGTATATACAGTAACCTAGGACTACAGTAACACCATAGAATTGTCTTTCATTTATCATATCCAGGTGTTTAACTCAATTAATTGCTCCACTATTTTTCAACTATGTCCTATAGCATAAACTGCCTCACAAATTAACCCAAATAAATTATAGCTCCTCTGTTGGTTTAATTTGTAGAGCAGTTTTTTTAAACAGGCAAAAATTTAATGAGTCAGGGTTCAGAAATGGGATAAAGATAACGGCAAAAGGTTGTCTTTCAGTTAGACTGCTGATGAGAACTTGAGTATTACCTGGGATTCAAATTAGCAATCTAAATAAACTTCTGCTGTAAGAAAAGAGTAAAATAAAACCAAAACAAGTAGAAGAAAAAAATATAAAGAGCATAATCAATGAGATTGAAAAAAAAAAAACCCTCCAAAGTATTTTTTCTCTAAAAAAGATCAATACACATACAAGTTCTAGAGAAATATAAAATGAAAAGAAACAAATTACCAGGAACAAAAGAAAAAACACCACCACAGATATAAGAAGTATAAAAGAAATATTATAAACAAGTAACTGGTAAATGGACCTATTTCTCAAAAATCCCACCAACTGTATACCACCAAAACTGATGAAACAGGTACTCTGAATAATCTTTTAACTATCACTGAAGTGAATTCACAATTAAAAGTCTTTCTAAGTAAGAAATCTCCAGGCTCAGATAGTTTCCCTGGAGAATTCTACAAACATTTAAAGTCAAGTCTGGCTGTAGTGGTACACATATATAGTCTCAGCTCAAGTGTGAGGATGTTGAGCTCAATCTGGGCAATTCAGTATCTTAAGCAGACCCTGTTTATTAAAACAAAACAAAATTTAAAAAAAAAGTGTTGGGAGATACAGCTAAAAGCAAAGGTCATGGATTCAATCTCCACTACAGAAGGAGAGGGGGGAAGGAAAAAAAGAAATATATACAATTTATTCCAGAAAAGAGAAGCAGGACTATTTCTGAAGTCCTTTTATGAGGACAGCACTAACTGTGATACTAAAACCAAACTGACAATGCATAAACAGAAGGACACAAAAAGGAAACTGCAGATGAACATTTCTTCCTATATGGACACAAAAGTAAAGATGCTCAATGAAATACCCAGCAAAATAAAAAAAAAATAAAAAAAGAGAGAGAGTAATATAACCAAACAGGATTAATATGGGATTACAATGCTAGTCCAATATTAGGGAGGAAAAAAAAAAAAAAAATCAGTGAATACAATTCACCCTATTAACAGTCTAAGAAAGAAACAAAAAAGAGAGAGAATTTAAATCCATTGACTAGGGGCTGGCCAGATAGCTCAGCAGACTAAAGTGCCAGCTTAGGCAGAGGGCAGCTGCTGGGGTTTGATCCCTGGTGTGCTGAGCTGGCCCTGCACCCAGGGTGCACTGAGACAGCAATTGAGACTAGGTGGGGTGGAACGTGCCTGCAATCCCAGCTCTTGGGAGGCTGAAAACAGGTCACTATGAGTGGGATCTATGTAGTGAAATCCCATACTAAATACATAAAAAAATTGAAATAAGGGCCAGGGAGATGGATCAATAGAATAAGTGGTTGCCTGGCAAGCACAAGGGCCTGAGTTCAATGTCCAGTTCTGCCAAAATAAATTCTCATTCATTCATTCATTCATTCATTCATTCATTCATTCATTGAATAGAAGCATTTAAAATAAATTCAACATCTCTTTCTTATGTAGTCTGAGCAACCTGAGACGACCAGGGAACTTCCTCAATCTAATAAAACATGAAACCTGCAAACCGTAAGATGGTTCCCATCTTAGATCACAAAAATGTTCCCTATTACCTGTCTTATTTAACACCAAGTTGTAACCCTTCATTGGTGAAAAACAAAAAAAAAAAAAACACATAGATTTAAATGGGAAAAACTCTTTCTCTGTTGAACTCAGGACCCTGTACTAGCCAGGCAGCTTATTCTACTGAGTTATCTCCCCAGCCCTAACCTGATTTTTGTTTTTTTGTATTTTGTATTTTTAGGGAAGGGTTACTAGACTCATAGTGATTCTCCTGTTTACAGACTTCCAAGTGCTGGGATTACAGGCCAGCACCACCATGCCATCTCATTCCATGGCTCAGAGCGCCCTGGGGGGTGGGCCAGCACAGCAGGCCCTGGCACCTGCTTGCATGCGCTTTCTCCACTGAGCTATCTGGCCGGCCCAAAACTGTCCTATTAAGTGATATGATTCAAGGGTGAGTAGTAGGACAATGGGGAAAAAAGAATCAAGTTATGTAATTACACAAATTCTCTGTAACGAAGGTCATCATTATATATACCTAATATACCAATCAACTTAATAAAAATGATTTGATTATATACAATAAAAACTTTTAAAAAGCCTTTTAAAATTAGCAAAATTATAAAGCACAAATTCAGCATGAAGTCACTTGTATTTTTATATAACAGAAATGCAAACTCAGAAAAAAAATTTCTAATATCATTACAACTCCAAGGGGAAAGATACTTAAGAATAAGTCTAATAAAACATGTATATGAAACTATATGCTAAAAAATATAAACCAAAGATAAACTAAAATAAAACCTAAGTAAATATTATGCTCATGGTAAAAGTGAACCACAATTCAAGTCTTTTGAAATAAGAAATCTCCAGGCTCAGAGAAGATGTAAAATTTTCTCAAATTTACCTACAGATTAAACACAAGTATAAAAGTTCCAGCAGGACTTTTTTTTTTTAAACAGACACAGATAAGGTGATTCTAAAGTTAATACAGGTAGTCTAAGCACCTGCCTGGCAAATGCAAGGCCCTGGGTTTGATCCCCAATATGGAATGTCATGTGGGTTCCTGAAACCCCCCGGTGTACTGTGCTGGCTGCCAAAAACCAGTGCTGGCGAAAGACTGAGACAGGAGGATCACCCTAGGCCAAATAAAGACTAATAATAAAAAAATTTAAAATTTACATAAACAAACAAAAAAAAAAAACAGGAATGAACAAAATAATTCTAAAAAAAGTCAGTGGAAGTACACTGAAGACTTTAAAGTTATAGGAACTCAGACCACAGTGGTATCAGCACAGAGGGATCAACAGAACCAAATACAGTCTATGAACACACTCACACAAACATGGCTAACCAATGTTAGGCAAAGGCACACAAGCTATTTCAGCAGCCATCAATAAATGCCACAACGACTGACATCTATGTACAACTCCTTCCAAAAAAACCCACAATTACATCCTTGATTAAAATTTCATACCTATTATTCTAAAATGATAAACCATGTCTAACATAGGAAAAACCCTTGTGACCTTGAAGAGTTGTATCATCTATTAAATAAATCCATTCAAAAGATACACCTACTTATTAAAAGTTTACTGTGTGAGGAACACTATATGAAAAAGGAAGACAGGTTATAGCCTGTGAGAAATTAGTTGCAAATCATTCATCTGTCAAATAAAGCGCATCTAGAATGCACTCGCTCAAACAGAAGTCTAATTGGGAAGTGCAGATCAGTTCCACTATTGCACTCTAAGTGCACAGAGAAAGCACTTCACGTTGGCTGTTGCACAACAGAGAATCCCAGGAGGGAGATGAGACTTTCCATTCCTACCCAGTTAGGAAGGACTGTTTTAGTTATTGGAGATATCTGGGTGCTGTAAAATAAGGCATCCCTCCACTTTTAGGCCAGGGGGAACCAGCAGAGGACAAACAAGGAGACTGTAACCTTCCAATTCTACCCGGTACTAATACCCCTACTTTCTTTTATTTGGTGGTGGCGGGGGGTAGTGAGATGGTGTACCAGAAAATGAATGCAGGACCTTGCACTTGCCAGGCAGGCACTGTGCCACTGAGTTATATCATTTTTTAACACATTGCCTTTCATGTGTCAAAGCCATGTAAGGAACCTGGACTCTCACCTCTAACTGGCAGCAATGAGGCTGTGCCCCATTTCTTCACTGGCATGGGTACATGCTAAAACTCATGATTTAAATAAGATCCTGCATCCCCTAATCCAAACCAAAAAATGTCCAGTACTTAAAAGAAAAAAAATTACTCATCATATAAACAATCAGTAAAATCTGAACTTGAGTAAGGAAAGATAATGAGATGTCACAGATGCTAAGTATTTTAAAAGTATCCATCATGAAAATGCTTTAAGGTGAATATGTCTAAAACTAATAAAAATATAAAGTATTAATAAAAAAAATACAGTAACCACAATGAACTACCACGTCATAGACATGAGGACAGATAGAATAATAGGACAATACATATGTGGTTGAGGAGAACATAGAGATGCTGGAAACTTCATACAAGGCATATGGAAATGTAAAATGGTAGGAAACGTCTTAGAAGTTCCTCAAAAGGTTGAACAGAGTTACCAAGTTACCCATCCAAGAGAACTGAAAATATGTAAATTCTGAACTGTGTATAGAAATACTTACAAAAAAGCTGGGTGTGGTGGCATATCTATAATCCCAGCTCTAAGGAGGCTGATAGGAGGATTGTTATGAGTTCAAGGCCTAGCCTATATGCCACTACAAGTGAATTCAGCCAGCCCAAAGTAAATAATAAGCCTCTACCTCAAAAAAGCCAAAAAAGAGGAGTACTCACAAGTCATGAAAAAATAGACAAATAGGGCCAGTAAGATAGCTCAGTGGATAAAATGCCTGCTTAGGTAAGTGCAGACCTGAAATCCCAGTTCTAGGGAGGCTAAAACAGGAGGATCAATAAAAATTTGAGTTGCAAGTGAGACCCTGTACCTAATACATAAAAAAAGAAAAACAGACAAATAAAATGTACTCTACCAGCTCTCTAGGAAGATGGTGTAGTAGTGAGCAACAAAGAGTCTCCAAGGTTTGGTGTCCAGAAACTGTAATACAGACCAATGTGAGGAAAAGAATGATGAAAGTGAGTTTTTGGGACCCAGAACGATCTAAAGTGAGAACTGAAGCTCATGGGGAAAGTGAAAAGAAAGAGAATTCAAAAAAGAAAGGTGGCAGGTGGCACTTTTCCCTGAGCCAGGACTCACTGCATAGAGGGGCTGCTCAAACCCACAGACAGAAGGTGACTGGACTCTGTGTGCCCACGTTGTCTACCAGTGACACTGGAGACATGCCTTAAAATGGGTATTTTTTTCTTCTAAACTTTCTCGATCTGTTTTTTCTCCCCTCACCACTTTTAAACTTCCTCCCCTGAAAGTAAAATCACCACATAAAGGGCTTATTTACTGAATACAATTTTCTGGTTTTAGATTTTTTTATATAACCACAAATCTAGCTCACATAGTTAAAACTGACTAATTGGTACTTCAGTTTGTCATTTTCTAGGCTGTGCTTGATACTACTGTTTCTGCTGATTATGTCACTTTAGCCAAGGTGACACAATTCCTCTAATCAGTTTTTCTTCTTGGTATATCAAGACTGAGATTGCCTAAGGGTCATAAAAAATACTATAGGCCAGTGCCAAAACACCAGGCGCTGATATAAATAAGCAGCAACTTCTCATCCCCAATAAAGTTAAGAGGTAGAATCTTGCAAAAGTCAGTGTTTTACTAGAGGAATAGATATAATACAAGGAACAGATATCATACAACATGTACCAGTCACAGAGTCAGACAAGGAAGTGTGCCAAGAGCATCTGGACACCACTGACTCAAGGACTCAGTCCTAAGGTTTTAAGCTCACAGCAGTGTTCTGTCTCTAACAGTTTCTAATGGTCTCTAATGGTCAGCCATTGGGTCTGCAATAAAAGACTGAAAAATCTGCAATGGGAAGTTGAAGGATCCAATCTGGAGGCTGAAGAGTCTGCTGGAAGCTAGGAGAAAGTCCAAGCTAATTGCAAAGACTGAAGTTCATCCAAGGAAGTAGAATGCTGAATTCTTCCTCAACTCCTCTATTATCCCCTTTTTGTGCTGAGTTACTCTGGGGTGGGGCCCTCACAACAGACAGCGTTCAACCTTCAAGCCATATTGACACAATGTATCGAGACCGCCAGGTGATCTAGCCAAGTTTACACAATGAATTGACCACTACACAATGCCAGCTACACCCAGAAGATAATTCTTTAAGTAGTCATTCCCTAAGGATCCTAAATATACAATAAAGCTACTCACCATAGGGGGCAAGGAGGTGGAGCAATAGAAAAGCCACCTACCTAGACTCTGAATGTAACAACAAAAGTAACAGTAACAATGGAAGTCTAGGGAAAAAAAAAGCAAATGAGACATAATTTCTCAGATAACTATAGATGTGACCATAATTAAATACATTCTTAGTGACTCTAGAGCAGATACAGAAAAAAATGAAAACTTTTAAAAAGAGCTCAGGAAAATGATGGGCATCATGAATGTCCAACACAGTACAGAAATGGAATCTATGAAACAGATTCAAAATGATACTCAGGAGATTTAAAAGTCCACCGAAATTATACATAGCAGAATAGTCAATGTGAGGAAAGAATTTCAGATATAGGAGAGAAGATTGGTAATTAGCAATCATGAAAACAAAGCTTTCTTTTAATGTATTTGGTACAGGTCTCCTATGCAGCTCAAACTCATAATTATGCCTCTCTTGTTTTCAGCCTCCCCAGAACTGGGGTTACAGGCATGTGTCACCATACCTGGTTTCAGTGGTTAGCTCAGTATGCCTGGGGGCGGGGCTGGCAAGCCCTGTGGTGCCCAGAATCAAACCCTGTGCTCACCTAAGCAGATGCTTAGCACCCTGAGATATCTGGCTGGCTCAAGATTTCTTAAAAATTGTAAGCGACCATAAGAAACGTATCCAGTAATTGCTAGATGATGCAAAACAGAACAAAAGATTGACTAGAGTCAATAAAAGAGCAAATGGTACAAATGACATTAAAAAAACTGTTCACAGTGCATGGCAGAAAACTGGTAAGCAGGGGAAAAAATGTGATATATAGATAAATGAGGCATATAGAATTTCAGTTAGCCATGATCAAGACAAAACAAAACACCAAGGAATGTAACAGTCAAGATTCCAGAAACTTAATGTAAGAACAGAATATTAAAAGCTGTTAAAAAAAAAAAAGAAACCCTCTATAAAGGGAAAGCCTTTTATAGAGGAATGCATATTGACGTTCACCTGTAATCCCAGCACTTGGGAAACTGTAGCAGGAGAGTCACTGTGATTTTGAGGCCATCCTGAATGACAGTGATTTGAAGGTCAGCCTAAACTGCCTAGTGAGACCTTGTCTCAAAAAACACAACCCCTCCACAAAATCCAAAAGGAAGACCCATCAGATGGCTGCAGAATTCTCAAACAAACCCTCCAGTCAAGGAGAGCTTGGACAGAAGTACTTCAAACCTAAAAGAAAAGAAATCAACAACCCAGACAGATCTACCCTGCAAAACTATCTTTCAAATACTTCCATGACAAAAAATACCTGAGGAAATTTATGAACATCAAATCAGCACCCCAAAGTGTTAGGGATATTCAGAAAGAGACATCAGGGATTACAACTCAATGAACCCAACAGAATGGCTACACCAGGCAGGGCAAACAATTAAATGGGGGTTGGGGCGAGGCAACAACAGCAAAATAACATGACAAGGATTAAGTCAATAGGTATCCATTATAACCACCAATGTTAACGTTCTCAATTTACCAATCAAAAGAAACAGACCAGCAGGAATAGACCAAAGAGCAAGAACCAACAATATGCTGCATACTAGAAATACACTTAATTAAAAAAGAAATTCATAGACTGAAAGTCAAAAGAATGGCAAATAATACTCATGTGACAAGGAAACTAGTAAAAAGCAGCTTAAAAAAAGAGTCAAAGGTCATTAGGTCCTTTGGGGAACAATCTAAGAGGAAGAGATAACAATCACAAACATATATACACCAAATATCAATGTACCCCACTATGTAAAACAAATATTAATGGACATGAAAAATCAAATGAGCACTAATACAATTGTATGGGAGCCTTCAATACTCTACTGTCACAAATACAAATACACAGATCACTAGACAAAAACATAAATAAAAAAAATCAACAAAGAAATAGTAGAACTAAACCAAACTTTTGAAAAATTAGACTTAGATGTCTACAAGAGTGTTCCACTACACATCAGAATACACTCTTCTTACCTGTATATGGGACATTCTCCATAAAGACCACATATTAGGTCATAGAAGCTCATGCTTAAGTAAGTGCAAAGAACTGAAATTATCCCTTGTGTATTATCAGACCATAATACAATGAAATTTCAAATCAATGGCAAGAGAAACCACAACAACTTCATAAACTCATGGATATTAAAAAGCACCCTCCTGAACAATGAATGGGTTGCAGGTGAAATTAAAGAAGAAAGTTTTTATAATTAAATGATATCACTGATACAACATACTGAAACTTATAGCACACAGTGAAAACAGTCCTACAAGGAAAAATTATAGCAGTGAACACTGATATCAGGAAAACAGACCAAGCTCAAATACTCTAATGCTGAACGTTAAGCTTCCAGAAAAAGAACAGAAAGTCAAGTCCAAAGCTTATATGGAGGTGGAAATTATAAAGTTAGGAGAAACGAATACAACAGAGACTAAGTAAAAACAAAAAAATCAATGAATCAAAGAACTGGTTCTTTGAAAGATTAAATTTTAATAAAACTGACAAAACCCATAGCCAACCTTATCAAAACATACTATATTCATACAATAATTTAGCAATAATCAAAATAAAACATTTGCTAAGTACAAAAGCCAGTCATGAAGGAACTATATATTATATAATTGTATTTCTATGAATGCTGAGAATATAACAGAAACTAGAGATAAAAAATAGACTAGTAATTGGCTAGGGTTGAGTAAGAAATACTACAGGGTAATGGCTAATGGCTTCAGGGATTATTTTGGGGTTGGTAAAAGTATTTTAAAATTGACTGTGGTGACAGATATACAATCCAATAAATATACTGAATGTGCAATTTAAATGAATGAGTTATATGTTAATTTTAAAGTACAAAATCTGAAAACAAACTGAAATAAACTCAACAGGCAAATGGACAGGGAAATGAATTACTGAATTCTAGAACAGAACAATAGAAATTGTCCAATTTGAATACCAGAAAAAAATAGCTAAAAAAAGAAAAGAGGCTCAGTGTGGTGGCCCATGCCTACAATTGATACCCAGGTCACTGAGGCAGGAGGGACCTTCAGTTCAAGGCCAGCTAGGGGTACAATGTGAATCATGGCTAGCCTAAACTACACAGTGAAACCCTATTTCAAAAATATAAACACATGAAAAAAGGCTTGTATTACTATTAAAAAAGATACAACTTCCACAACCTTCAGAGTTGTAAAAGGAGAAGACTCCGAAGAGTGGGGCTGAACAAGTGCCCAATAAATAATGGTTAAATACTTCCCAAACTAGCAAAGGATGTAAATCCTGAGGTTTGAGTCTCAGTGAACTGTAATTGGGGGAGGGGACCTAAAGAGAACCATGGATGCCAGAAAAAATGGCACAATCCAGAATTTTCAGAAATATCCTTCAGGGTGCCAGAGAGATAGCTCAGTAGAATAAATACCTGCCTGCAAGTGCTGGGCCCTGAGTTCAATCCCCGGTGCAAAAAAGAAAGAAAAGAAAAAAAGAAGTAGAAATGAAGGAGAATATTTAGACATCTTTTTATTTTTTTGGGTGGGGGGAGAAGGGGTTGAGACAAGTCATTCTATGCAGTTCAAGCTGGTGTCTAACAGTGATTGACTTACCTCGGCTTCCTGAGTGCCAGAATTATAGGCACTCACTTAGAAAAACATCTTTAGGTGAATAAAAATGATAGTAAAATCAGTTGCCATCAGGTGTACCCTAAATGAATGACTAAAGAACTTCCTGAGATGCAGGAAAAATAAACATGGAAAGAGTAAAGATAAAGGCAACAGTTTCTCCAACTCCCTTTAAATTACAATCTAAGGGGCTGGGGAGATAGCTCAATAGAATAAGTGCTTGCCTGGCAAGTGCAAGGGCCTGAGTTCGATACCAGGTTCTGCGTTAAGCAAAAGAAAAAGAAATTATAATATAAATTATATCTGACATAATTAAAGTAAAATTAGTAACATTTTTGATGGGATTCTCAAAGTATGCAGAAGAAACACGAGATAATTATTAATAGGAGAAGGGTATAAAGGAATTTTAAACGGAAGATTTTTGTAGTTCAAATTTAAATACTAGTATCACTAGACTGTGATATATAATACCTACAGCCAATTCAAAATAACGCGCACAGTAACTTGTACACTCAAAATTTTATGGACAAAAATGAAGTTCTGAGAAAATAACAAGAACGCATGAAAAATGAAACAGGGAATTTGTAAATCTGGTGGAGTAGTTTAAACCTGCAATCCTGGTACTCTGGTAGGCCCTGGCAGGAGGATTCCAAATTTGAGCCAAACATGAGTAATTTAGTGAGACCCTTTCCTTGAAAAGGCCCTTAGTACAAACAAAACAAAGAACCCCAAACCAAAAATCAAACAGAAGGAAGAAACAGAAAATAACTGACTTAAGTCTTAATGTATATAACTATGTGAGACAAGAGACTGGTACAGGGGAGAGAATGTATCTATAATAAAATAATGTTAAACAATGATTAGATATAGATTAAAAGCATAAGGACTAAAAAAAAAGGCATAATATAGTATTTTATACTATATACTGTTTAATATAGTATCTACTAGACATACATGGTTATTTTTATTTTAACTAATAAAAATACAGGTAAGACTGGAAACTTGGAAAAAAGAAATGTAAACAGGTTAAAGTAGCCACACTTAATGAAGATATGGTGAAAAATGAGAATGTTATTCTGAGAGGAAGTATTAGTGTGAAAAAAGACTAGATGATCTTCCAAAATTACTCTGCCTCAGATTCTTTCAATTTATGAATAAACCTTAGTCATTAGTTGAATAAGGGATTTAAAAATTTCTAGAAGAAACTGAAGTATGCATGCACAGATGAATGGATAAACAAAACTTGACATAATACAGTACTGTTCAATCTTAGAAAGTGGCAAACTGCTTTTATAGAACTGTTTTAGGAAACTGTGATGTCTTGTTACCATAAATACCTTTATAATTGTCAACCTGGTAGAAAATCAGGCAAATTCTATAACAAAATGTTTTATAAAAAAAGAAACATTTGGGGCTAGAGAGATGGCTCAGTGGAGTAAGTGCTTCCTTGGCAAGTGCAAGAACCTGAGTTCAATCCCCAGTTCTGCAAAAAAAGAAAAGAAAAAAAGAAACATTATTGGGCCAGACTTTTTGGTGTGTGTATGCAGGACTGCAGCTCAAACCTAGGGGCTGTCAAATACTAGGTAAGCAATCTACCATAAGCATACCCACCCCCTTGTGCCTGGGCCAGATATTTTGTTGTTGTTGTTTTGTTTTGTTTTTCTTTCAGACAGCATCTCAGTATATAGCACAGGCTGTCCTTGAACTCACTATGTAGCCCAGGCTGGCCTCAAACTTGCAATGATCCTCCTGCCTGTTTCTTAAATGCAGGAATTAGAGGTGCCCACCAGCATATTCAGCAAGGGCCAGAATTTTAAAAGGCCTCTTAGTTGTAGCTTTTGCTGATCAACAATCTAGAGAGCACATGAGTATAAAAATAGCAAACATTAGTATATACTGATTATCTGAATGTCTTAAAAAATACATCTAAATAGCCAGGTGTGGCTTCTTCTGCTTTAACCTCTGAAGTACCTGGTGACCTCAGGTAAATGTCACCATGCCTGGCTTAATTTCAACTTCATTAGAAATATGCTACCTCAAGTCTTTCTAATAAATCATGATTGTTCCCCAAATGTCTATTAAAGTTTCTAATTCTAAATGTAGCAGTAACACTTATTCCTTTTAAAATAAAGACAAGGGTTGGCCAGATAGCTCAGTGGACTAAAGTACCTGTTTAGGCAAAGACCAATAGCTGAGATGCGATCATCCCTGGGGCACATTGAGACTGCAAGTAAGACTGGGTGTGGTGGCACAGGCCTGCAATCCCAGGGTTTGGAAGGCTGAAAACAGGAGAATCACTATGAGTCCAATCTATGTAGTGAGACCCTGTAGACCCTGTACTAAAGACAATAAAATAGATCTGCCCAAGCCTAGGCCCTGAGACTGTTTGGGAGAGCTTCTGTGCTCCCCTGCCCCCACTGAACCTCTCTGGACCAAGCACAGGCCTGCTGTGTGAGACCTTTCGCTGTGCTCTTGGGATCCCTGCACCCCTCCAGAGCTAGCCCAAGCCGGCCTCATGAGTGAGAACTTCCACCACCCTCTTGGAACCCCTCCAGAACTGACCAGGTCAAGGCCCAGTGAGTGTGTGGGAGAGCTTCTGCACTCTCCTATGCTCCCAGGACCCCTGCAGACCCAGCCCAGGCCTAGCATACAGGCCTGGTGTGAAACTCTGCAGCTGAAGTCCCTGCAGAGACTAGGGGCCAAAACCACCCAGGAGCAGAACATCTTGCCAGTGTGACACAACAGGTTCACCTCCAAGGGCTATAGCAGGAAGGAGCTGAGCACAGTAGTCAGACCCATGCCAAGTACAACTGGATAAACTCAAACTTAGTATAGAGCTGCACCCCAATTTTAGTAGGTGCTAAGCTTATAACTGCACCAAAGCTCTACACCAAAGGTCAGAGGACACAAAAGGAGAAAGACAAGGAGGAAAATGCAATCTCAGGTCCTGAGCCCACCCAAAACAAGTGCAGAGGAAACTAGCACAGAAGAAATGTCTGAATAGTGTCTGAAGTAAAGAAACAACAGCAGAAAGGTATAGAGGAACTCAGATCAGAGTTAATCTTGAAATAGAAAAAGAAATCTCTGAATTAATAGCAGCTGAAGTGAAGTCACAATAGCAGAAAGGTGTAGAGGAACTCATCAGAATTAATGTCTGAAATAAAAAAAAAAATCTCTGAATTAATAGCATCTGAAGAATCAAATGCAGAAACATATACAGGAAATCAGATCAGAAATAATCTCTGTAGTAAAAGAATTAAAACTGCTTCTCAAGAAGACACTGATTTAAAAAAAAATAGAGATTAGAAAGCTATGGATTACTTGAATAAGCAATACAGGAAAGAAATAGATTGCATGAAGCAGAGTCAAAGAGATATAGAGGAACTTCAAAATTCAATCATAAGCTTGGAAAACTGAGTGAAAGTGAAATTAAGAGTTTTAGATCTTGAAGACGTCATACCTAGTGAAAAGGTAAGAAAAGATCTCTTAAAAACAATTAGGATGCAAGGAAAAATAATTCATCACCTACAAGATGATGCAAACACGAACATGAGACTAATAGGCATCAATGAGAAAGTAGTCAATACAAATGATATAAAAAGTATATGGGCAGAAGTAATAGCAGAAAACCTCCCAAATATGAGGAAACAATCTGACAAAGCATACAGAACTCCAAATAACTTCAACTCAAAAATACATACACCAAGACATGTAATAGTCAAGATCCCAGAAACACAGCACAAAAACAATATACTGAAAGCTGCTAGAGAGAAGAAACAGATCACATTTAAAGGACAACCCATCCCATCAGAATAATGTCCAACTTCTCTTCACAAACCATGAAGAGCATGGAGCAGAGTACTTCAAGTCCTCTATGAAAAAATTCCACCCCAGACTACTATACCTTACCAAACTCTCTTTCAGTTTGATGGAGAAATGAAATACTTCCATGAGAAAGAACACCCAAAGAAAAAAAAAAAAAAAGAACACCCAAAGAATTTCATGATGACAACCCTATACAGACTACTGAAAGATGTTCTAGAGAGGGACCAAAATGATCAGAACTGCACAAGTGAGAACAAAAGGAACCCACTAAATAGGGAAAACAAACACAGGACAAAAAGGTGTAAATAACAGCAGGTAAATAAAATGTCCAATCATAGGTCAATACATCTCAATTATAACCATCAACACAAATAGACTCAACTCACCATTAAAAGAAAGACTGGCACAGTGCACTAGGAAACTAAATCCAACAATATGCTGTATACAAGAAACACACTTAACTCATAAAGAAATTCATAGGATAAAAGTAAAAGCATGGAAAACAATACTACAGGCCCCAGCAACTCAGAAAAAAGCAGGGGTAGTAATCCTGTTCTCAGACAGTCTCAATTTCAAATCAAGAATGCTCAAATGAAATAACGAAGGCCACTATATACTGGCTAGGGGAAAAATTCAAGAGGAAGAGGTAACACTTATAAATGTATACGCACCAAACTCGGGAGCACCCAACTATATAAGACAAATCTTAATGG
>PVKA01022211.1:23917-37546 GCA_004027165.1 Ctenomys sociabilis
AAAAAAAAAAAAAAAAAAAAAGAGACCTTAACATCCCCTTATCCCAAAAAGGTAGGTCAAGCAGGAAAAAAAATAGCAAAGAAGAAGAAAAACTGAACCAGAGCTTGGAATAAATGGACTTAGTGGACATATGCAGAGTGTTCCACCCAATCACAGCTAAATATACATTTTTTCATGACATGGGTCATTTTCTAAAATAGACCACATACTAGTCCATAGGTCATGCTTGAGACAGAAATTATCCCATGCATATTATCTGATCACAGTGCAATGAAAACTGGAAATAAACGACAAAAGTATCCAGAAAAACATCCTAAATACATGGAAATTAAACAACACCCTACTCAGCAACCAAAGGGTCACAGATGAAATTAAACAAGTAATTCAACAATATCTACAATTCAATGAAAATTCAACCACAACTTACCAGAATTTATGGGATGCGATGAAAGCAGTTCTCAGAGGGAAATTTATAGGCATGAACTCAGACATTAGGCAAACAGAACGGGAACAAACACCCTACTGCTGCACCTCAAACATCTAGAAAAGGAAGAGCAAAGCAAACCCAGAGCCCAAAGACAAGAAGAAATCATAAAGATTAGAGCAGAAATTAATTCAACTGAGACAAAGAAAACAGAAAGAATAAAAAGGGTATAACTACCACAGACCCAGTGCAAATTCAGAGGACTGTCAATAGCTACTTTGAGAAGGTTTATTCTCACAAAATAGAAGACACAGAAGAAATGGACAGATTCCTCGAAAGGTACAAATTACCAAAACTGAATCAAGAAGATATAACAACTCTCAATAACCTAGTAACAGCCAATGAAACACGGAATGTAATAAAAAACCTACTGACAAAGAAAAATCCAGGTCCTGATGGATTCACAGCTGAATTCTACAAGAAATTTATGGAAGACATAATCAGTATACTCTTCAAACTCTTCAATGAAGTTTATAAGAAAGCAATCCTTCCAAAATCATTACTGGAGGCAAGTATTATACTGATACTGCAGCCAGGGAAAGATACAACTAAAAAAAGAGAACTACATGCCAATCTCCATCATGAACATAGATGCAAAAATCCTCAATAAAATCCTACCAAATAGAATACAGCAAATCATCAAGAAGATCATACACCATGACCAGGTAGGATTCATTCCAGGGACACAAGGATGGTTCAATATTTGAAAATCTATAAATGCAATACACTGTATTAATAGACTGAAATCTAAAAATCACATGATCATCTCAATTGATACAGAAAAGGCTTTTGACAAAGTCCAACACTCATTCATGTTCAAAGTCCTACAGAAAACTGGAATAGAAGTCCTCTACTTCTATATAATAAAAACCATCTATGACAACCCAATGGCTAGCGTAATTCTACATGGGGAAAAACTGAAATGTTTACTCTTAGATCTGGTACAAGACAAGGTTATCCTACATCACCCCTTCTGTTCAACATAGTTCATTATGGAATCATTAGCCAGGGCCATTAAACGAGAGGGAGAAATAAAAGGAATAAAAATAGATGAAGAAGTTAAAATTATCATTATTTGCAGATGACATGATACTTTAGTTGGAAAACCCAAAAAATTCCACCAAGAAGCTTTTAGAATTGATACACAAATTCAGTAGCATAGCAGGATACAAATTCAATACCCAAAAGTCAATAGCATTCCTCTACACAGATATTTCCCACAGAGTGGGAAATTAGAGAAACAATACCTTTTAGATAGCACCATGGAAAATGAAATACCTTGGAATTCACTTAACCAAAGAAGTCAAAGATCTTTTCACGGAAAATTACAACACCCTAAGGAAAGAGATCATAGAGGATTTCAGAAAATGGAAAGCTATTCCCTACTCCTGGATGAGAAGAACCAACATCTTAAAGATGGCCATACTCCCAAAATTGTTATACAGATTCAATGCAATTCCTATCAAACTACCAACAAAATACCTCCCAGACCTAGAGAAATCTTGTTACAATTTATTTGGAACCAGAAAAGACCTAGAATAGCAAAAGCAATCCTGGCCAACAAACACAAGTCAGGAGGCATTATAATTCTTGACTTGAAATTATACTACAAAGCTACTGTGATAAAATCAACATGGTATTGGCATCAAAATAGACCTGAGGACCAATGGAATAGACTAGAAGATGCAGAGGCCTCTACAAACACACTCAACCACTTCTTCGACAAAGAAGACAAACGTGCTTCCTGGAAGAAAGATACCCTCTTCAACAAAAGGTGCTGGAAAAACTGGCTCTCTACATGCTGAAAACTAAAACTTAACACAGGTCTATCACCATGCACTAAGCTAAAGTAAAAATGGATTACAGATCTAAACATTAGAACAGAAACACTCAAATCTTCTGGAAGAGAAAATAGGAAGAACTCTTGAAGACATAGGGGTAGGCAAAGAGTTCATGAACAAAAACTAAATCACATGGGTAATAGTTGAAAGAATTAACAACTGGGACCTTGTCTTATTGAGAAGTTTTTGCATGTCAAAAGAAATTATCAACAAAGTAAAAAGACAATCCACAATTTTTTTGGAACCGGGGACTGAACTCAGGGCCTTGTGCTTGCCAGGGAAGTGCTTATTCCACTGAGCCTCTCCCCTGCCCCTCAAAAATTTGGAAAAAATCTTAAATAATAAGCACTCAGACAAAGGTATGCTCCCTAGAATTTATAAAGAACTAGAAAACAATATGGCCCCCAAATTTAAAGAGCCAATCCAGAAATGGGCATCCGAGATGAACACATACTTCTCAGAGGACGAGAGTAAAGAAGTGAATATATGAAAAAATGCTCCACATCACTAGCCATCCATGAAATGCAAATTAAAACAACACTAAGATACCATTTCACCCCACAAAGAATGGCTATCGTCAATAGATCAACTAACAAAAAATGTTGCAGAGGTTGTAGGAAAAAAGGAGCCCTTCTTCACTGCTGGTGGGGATGTAGACTGGTGCAACCATTATGGAAATCAGTGTGGAGAATCCTAAAAAACTATGACTGGAAATCCCATTCAAGCCAGCTATCCTCCTACTGTAAATTCTCCCGGAGGAACTGAAAATATAGTGATATATGTGTACCTATGTTTATACCAGCACAATTTGTTATAGCCAAATCTTGGAAACAACCAAGATGTCCATAACCTGAGGAATGGATGAAAAAGATGTGTTATTTTTATACAATGGGAGTATTACTCAGCTATAAAGAATCATAAACTTGAAGCATTTATATTTAAGTGGATGTTACTTGAACATATAAGTGAAATAAATTAGACACACACATGTAAATATTGCATAGTCTCCCTACCTAGTATAAGAAGTCAAAAGAAGAAATATGAATAGAAAGGTATAACACAATTAAAAGGAAAGTGAGAACTTGAGGATTAGACAACAAAGAGAGGGCAAGGAGAAAAGCTAGGAAGCAGGGGGCAAAGCCATACATTTATATGCACAAGATGGGTAAGGCAATGTGATCCTGAGAATCTACAGCAGGTTTTTGAAACTAGCAGTTAATTGGCAGGATTCTTACCTTGACTAACTATATATGCTGATACCTGTGAACGAAGTAACTGCATTGAAGATACAGCAATGTATAACAGTGGGGACACGCTAGGAATGCCTGTCATTCTGGTCTTCTAACTGCGAACTGCTTGTCATGACATACCAATTACTGCCATACTGTCTTCTCTGAAGGAAATGTTTTTGTTTTTTTTTTTAAAAAGGGTAATAAATGAAAAAAAGAGAAAAAAAAAAATGTCACAGGACTGTCCCGCTACAATGCTGTATATGGTTAATTTCTAAATTTCTGTGTAAAAATATGTAATTGTTCCTAGTTTAAATATTTTCCTTTTTTAAAAATTTTTTTTCTTCATATTCTGTAGGGATTTAAAGTTTAACATATCAATACTTGATGGAAAATACCTGTTCCACATTATGCCTAAGATGGTTGATATTCATACAGATAATTCCTAAATGACAGTACTGAATTTCATATATACTATATGTTTCCATATTACATACGCCTTAGAAGCCGGGCTGAAAAAAAGTATAAACCCAACTGCATATGTTGCAGGGTAATAATAAGCTTCTCTTCTGGAGGGTGAACAACCTAGGTTTGCAGATCAAAAATTAGAGAAGAAAGGCTGCAAGGACAGCCAACATTTTGGTCCTAGCTTTTCAAGGTCAGTGAAGAATCAGGACATAGGAGAACATATACTGTAATATGTAAATCAGCTGCGTCCCAAATTTTCTGATTGAGGAGATTATGACGCCACAGAGGAAAGTGATTGAATGATGTAGAGTGTGCCTAACAAGAGTCACAACGAAGAGAAAACATTCTCTTGGGCTTTCACAGAGAGCAAATTGGTCAAGCAATGGCTGTGACTCACACACAAGGCTGACACTGGCAAAGGATCTACAAAGTCTCATACGGTGTTACGGAGGGTACATGACTGACCTTATCAGATATAAAAGTTACATTTCTTATTATATAGGTCTTGCTTTATCTTGATTTTAACCATCCAGCAGAAAAGTCTAAAAACAAGGTATAAAAATAAAGCCATATTAATATGCTGAGCTGTAAAAGGCTCAAATCAACAACTTCTGACATTGCCAATTGTATGGACAACCCACTACTATTATGTACTACTGGACTATATTGGAATATTTTGAATTCATGCACTTATAATATTTAAATGACAATGGAATACCCTTCTCTGACAAAACTAAACAAAAAAATGGGATACAAAATGACCATTTTTTTATCTGTATACTCAAAATAGGTACCATAGACATACAGCTACATTCTCTTAATTCAATGAATAAAAAGATTTGTTCTAATAGTATTTGTGGACAGGATATTATGTCTGCATCTTGTACAATGAATACCACTAAGACATATGCAATGTTTTTGTTATTGAAACTGTCCTACTAATCAGTTTTGAAACTATTTCATTGCTATTTGTTGCTCAATAGTTATTTAGAAAAACAAAGAGAATTACATAAAATAAAATACTGATGATTGCTGTAGGAGCAAATACATTACTATATGGATTAATAATCTTTTTACATTATGAAATAATGTAAAATAATCTTTTTACATTATCCAAAATACAGTAATATATTCTTCACTTTATGGATAGTCTTTACTCAAATCAAATGAGTTTTCTGAGATCTGCTGTAGGAATTCAAAAAGGTCTGAGCAGTATATGTAAAATGTCCACTAGTAGTACATCATATGTACCCATGGTATACATGCTGAGTAACTGCTGAGCTATCCTAAGGATACATCTTTCACTCTACTACCTCTTACTCAAATAACCAACAATAACAACCTTCCTGAAGTTCTGTTTGAGGCCTCTAGTGACTAGCTACAGTGTAGACAATATCTGAATGTGTTTGCCAAATTTCAAATTTAAGATTTGAAACTGAACTGTTTTCTTATCCAACTAACACTTCACTGCAGTCTTTTGTTGATGGTGATGATGGATGCATGCCATCAAAACCATCATCTGAAGATTAAAATCTAGAACATTGCACCCTCTTTGAGATAGATTCCAAGATTTCTAGCAAATGCCTAAATGACAGTACTGAATTTCATATATACTATATGTTTCCATATTACATACACCTTAGAAGCTGGGCTGAAAAAAAAAAAAAAAAAACACCTAAATAAAACAAGACCGGGGAGATGGCTTAGTGGAATAAGTGCTTCCCTGGAAAGTGCGAGGACTGAGTTCAATCCCTGGTTCTGCCAAAAAACAAAAACAAAACATCTAGACGCTGGGCTGGTGGTGGACAGCAAGACCAGGAGGGACTTGTTATGCAGTTTAAGCTGGATGTGAACTCACTATGTAGTCTAGGCTGGCCTAAACTCATGGTGAAGAGTGCAGGGATCACAGGCATTTGTTATCACCCCTGGAAGTACTGCCATTTTATTTTTTTCACCCAAATACTAAATGGTTTATTTATTTATCTATTTCTTTTGAACTTGGGCCCCTTCCACTGAACCATAATCCCAACTCTTATTCTACTTTTCATTTTTGAGACAGGATGAACTCAAAACTGTCATCTTTCTGCCTTAGCTCCCATAGTGTCAGGATTAAAGGCTTATGCCACTATGCTTGGTTTACTATATTCATTTGTGCTTCTCATTCCTGCCCCATCTCCCCCCAAAACCTGGAAACTGTCCATGTGGTATACTTCTTTGTTTTTTAAAATGTATTTAGTACAGGGTCTACAGGGTCTCACTACAGAGACTGGACTCATATTGATCCTTCTGTTCTCAGCCTCCCAAGCACTAGGATTACAGGTGCACGCCACCATGACCAGTCTTCAGGTATACTTCTTTGCAGCCAAAATTTAGGAAAATCACATTCTCTCAAAAATGTTTACTGACAAATTCATTTTCCAAAGCAAGAGCATTAACTGTGCCCACTTCCAAGATGATTTAAAAAAAAAGGATAATAATGACCATTTAAATTTGGCTCTCCAGTTTTCACTGATTTTTTGATTCATTCTCTGTGTTTAAGTTTTATTTTCAAGAAATATGTGATTTCCTGAAAATAAAATGTAGAGATAAACGTTAACATGCAAAGAAAACAAAACATGCCTCATGAATGGGTTAAATAATGAACAACAGAAATGAGTGAAAGTATCTGCAAAATGTGAAGTTGCTTATACCTACATGACAATGATGATGAGCAAAACACAATATAAGACTGGAGAAATGGAAAAACTCTGACATACACGGTTAGAGGGACAGCAATTCTTGACGCTAGATCTTAACCTCTAC
The DNA here is from genome assembly GCA_004027165.1 of Ctenomys sociabilis. NCBI lineage: Eukaryota > Metazoa > Chordata > Mammalia > Rodentia > Ctenomyidae > Ctenomys > Ctenomys sociabilis. Next base: position 30,742 of record PVKA01022211.1, read on the forward strand.
CTCATGACACTTCTACATTTCTATACTTGCTCAGACTAAAAAAATGGTAAGTAGCCAGGGAGATAGCTCAGTGGTCTAACTGCCTGCTGGCAAGCACAAGGACTCAGGTTCCATCCCTGTTACTGCATGTCTTGCCAGCTCCAGGGCTCTGGAACCCCAGCTGCACCGTACCAGCCACCAAAACCAGGCATGGTGGCACACCCCTGTAATCCCAGCACTGGGGAGGCTGAGACAGGAGGATCACTATGAGTCTGAGTTGCATAGCAAAACCCTGTACCAAATAAATTAAAAAACAAAATAGTACGAGTAGAACTGATATTGCAAAGCTCCTAGTTTGGCATTTTGAAAATAAGATGAATTCTCATATTTCTATCTGCATTCAGGCTGCTATATTATGTTTAATGTAGGTTCTGGAAAACTTCTGTACATCTGAGAGAATAAGAATGAAAACAGCAAATAAGATCTTAAAATATTATAAAATTGGCTTGACCCCTTGAAGGCAAACTTTCAGGCATCCCCAACAAGAATCAACAATCTGGGAGGCTGTGGAAGAAGGAAACACATCTGAGCCCAGCAGGGCAATACAGTGAGACTTGTCTCAAAACATTGTTAAAAGGGCCTGGGATGTACTTCAATGTGAAAGCCCTCAGAGTTCCTTTCCTATGGGTGTGTGTGGGATGGTGGATGGGGTCCTCAGACTACACCAGCCACCAAGAATAACAAGAGAATATGGCACTGAAAGTACTTCAGCTGGGTGTGATAATGCAATCTGGAGGCTGAGGCAGGAGGATTCCCATGAGCTCCGGCCAGGAAGGGCTACATAAGGGAATTCAAGGCCAGCCTGTACTACATAGTGAGACCTTGTCTCAAAAAAAAAAAAAAAAAAAAAGCTCAAAGGGTATTTGTCATGTAAGATAAACATGAAGGACCTGGGTGTGAAGCCACACATCTGTAATCCAGCTCTCAGAAGGTTGAACCAGGAGGATCACTTGAGTTCAAGGCCAGCTTGGGCTACACAGGGAATTCTAGGCCAGCCTAAACTACAAATTGAGAATGTCTCAAAAAAAGAAAAAAGAAAGAAAGAAAACAAAATCAAGGGCTGGGAGATGGCTCAGTAAAATAAGTGTTTGCCTGGCAAGCACTGAGTTCACTCTCCAGTACCACAAAAAAAGACCAGGCTAGCCAAATAGCTCAGCAGATTAAAAATGCAGGGGCAGGCATTCAATCCCCAGGCCTGCTATGCATGCCCTGCCCCCAGGGCACACTGAGACAGCAATAGACTGGGCGTGGTGGCATGCGCCTGTAATCCCAGTGATTCCAAGGCTGAAATCAGGAAGATTACTCAGGAGGATTACTAGGAATCCAATCGTGTAGTGAGCCTAAAATACAAAAACAGTATTACTTTTTTAGTAGTGTACTTAAAAAAAAAAGAACCTTAGAGTGATAGGTCAGGATTCAAAGTTTCCCAGAAACCTTGCCCTAAACACTTTCCCTCTTGGTTTCCCAAGTACCCTGCCCCCAAACTCTCTCCCCTTTGGCCCCATGCAGAGCCAAACCCTAAACTGAAGAACAGGTCCACTTCACTTTGACCTGGGCAAGCAACCTCTAAACTCTCCTTTGTTAGCATCAAAGGTCCCCCAGAGACCAGGTACCCCTGCCAAAATTAGCTCTCCCTCAGCTGTCCCAGCCAGGGATTACCCTCCCTAAAAGATCCTATAAAGTCTCCTGTCCCTCCTTTGTTCACCGCTGGCTTGTACACAGCCAGCCTGCTTAATGCTCCCAATAAATCTACTCATGTCAGAACGCCTGGTCTGGTCCACTGCGTGGGTTCGTACCTAACACAGAGGAGCTTTGCAGGTTAAGTCTACTTCTTGGAACTCCTGATTTATCTATTTATTTTTGGACACAGGGTTCTTACCATGTACTTTAGGGCAGTCGAGCTCACTATGTAGCCCAAGCTGGCCTCAAATTATCAGCAATCCTCTTGCCTCAGCCTGCTGAGTGCTGGAAATGCAGGTGTGCACCACCATGACTAGTTCCTATTCGCTTTTCCTTTTTTTTTTTTTGAATTGCTCTTAACAAATTAAATTCTACTATATTTTGTTCTTCTCTCCATCCTAGATATCAGCAATTCCTTCCATTTTTGTCACTTTCAGATTCAATGTTTTCAAATATAATTTTCTTGGACTTTAAAAACTTTATGAAATAATTAGTGAAAGTAAAAATCAGAGAAAGGACGGACCCCTAAAAAGACACATCCAAACCTTCTGAGTTAAACTTGGCCCTCATTTTATCATTAGGGTACGCTGCACTTCAGTAGCTCCGTGATCCAGTATTTGACATAATACTAATTTAAGTTTTCCAGACTGTGTGCCCTGTCTAAGAGTAATTCTAAAATTTACATGAAATTAACTGTATCTTAATTTTAGCACAAATCTTTAAAGAAGTTTAAAAAATCATTTTGTAACTGCTTCTACTCAGTGTAACTGTGGTGCATGTTCATATTTGTATATGTGCTGCCGAAATGAGCCCACGTGTTCACATTTGAAGTGGATGATCTGATGAGGTATGACATATACTTCATTATCATAATCAAAATAAGGAACATTTCTGTGATTCCTATAAGCTTTTTGGGATATTTTTGGTAACGTCTCCCTTTGCTCCTCCTCATGTCAATTTGCTTTTCATTTTGGCTTAACTGAATTTTCTAGAATTACAAAAACAAAATAATACAGTATGGCTTTTCTCACTTGATATATATAATTAAGATTCACCCATGTTGTGACCAACATGGGACCCACCCCCCTTTTTTTGTTCCTTTTGATTTCTGAGGACTATATATTTAACTGCTGAAATCATTGCTGTTTTCAGGAGTTACAAGGGAACAGAGGGAGAGTAGAATGAGCAGTTAGTGTTTAACGGAGGCAGTTATAACTGTAAATAATGAAAGTTTTGAGGATAGGTGGTATTGATACCTGTACAAAAATATGACTATACTTAAAACCAAATTATACATTATTTCACAATTAAAAAAATCAGTGGTCTAAATTTTAACTTCATGAAGCTAGAGAAAAAGTAGGGTGTGGTGGCATACACCTATGTTCCCAGTGCTCTGGGAGGCTGAGGCAGCAATGTAAATTTGTGCCCACTGTGGACAACTCCAAGACCTGCCTCAAATCATAAAAAATGGGGTGAAGCTGGAAACAGACCAAAATAAACCTAAAATAAGTACATGCATAAACCTAAAATAAGTACATGCATGGGGAGAACAGACAAAGTTTTAAGAAAACCAAAACACTCAAATCAGAGAAAAATTAAAGTTAAAATTGGTTTTCTGGAAGGAAAAAAAGCAAATTGGATAAAAAGCCTTTAGCTAGGCAGAGTAAAAGAGTAAAAAATAGAGGTAGGAACAGAAGGAAAACCTGGGAAAGATTATATATAAAGAATAACCAGGATGGTGGGACATTTCAAAAAGGTGTAGAGCATTTCAAGGAATGACTGTCAAATGAAGGTCAAACATATAATGCAATGGACAGAGGGGTCATTAATGACCTTACAAGAGTACACAAAGAAGAGCAGTAGAGTTAGAAGACTGCAACAGACAAAGAACACACAGAAACGATAGTGAAAACAGAGCACACAATTTAACCTGAAGTAGTTTGGGTCTAAAGACAGAGCAAGGGGCTCAGCTGCAGGGAAACAAAAAAGAGTTCATGAAAGGGCTGGGGGTTATTTTAGCAGTTCTAGAGAAGAGACATATTTTTATGGATTGGAGAAAATAGAGCACGGTATTCACCTTCCCAACAGTACACATATATTTTATTGTGGGAAATATACAAAGAATGTTTTGATTATTGTTGGAAAAGATTCGAGGCCAGGGAAATGTTAAAGACAAAAGCTATTATGGTTTGTGTCTGGATGTTCCCCCAAAGCTTTCCTGCAGTCATGGGGGACAGGCTTTTCAGAAGTGGCCCTGTTTTATGGTCTAATAGTGAGATTAAAGGTGTGAATTTTACACTGCCCTAGGGAAGGTAGCCTGGCATACACTGTGAGGAAAGCTAAGAGGCCTGCTCTCCTGTTCCTCTATTGCTAGTTGCTTTTGTTTTCTTCCACTGTGTGCACTGCTGACCTTCTGCCATGTGAAACTTGGCATAGAACCAGCCAATTATATGCTGAAACTGTGAGCTAAAGAAACTTTCCCCCCTTTAACACTGCATGTTGGGAATTTTATTTTAGCAATGAGAAAACTAAGTCATAAATGATAAGTGACAAAATATGTTAAAAGAACCCTGAATAGGCAGAGATAAATGAGATTCAGAGAAGGAGTGAAAGGATTAGTCTTTGCCCACTGATGGAAAAAGAGGAGGAAAGGGAAACTACAGCTGTAGTTCTTAATAGGTGGGGTAGATGGAGTAAAAATTTGAGGCAAATGAAACAGGAAAAATGTGAAGAAAAAAATAAAACAGAAGGATGGTTAGGAGGAAGTGAAGATCCACAACAAAGTAGTGAATTTACAGTGGCAATAAGTGACACCTTTAAAGTTACTTTTCAAGCCGGGCATGGTGGTGCATGCCTGTAATTCCAGCACTGGGGAGGCTGAGGCAGGAGGATTGTTGTGAGTTGAGACCAGCCTGAGCTACAAAGTGAGCTTAAGGCCAGCCCGACTGCACAGTGAGACCTTGTCTCAAAAAAAAAAAAATAAAATAAAGTTACATTTCAGGGCAGGGAAGATGGCTCAGTAGAGTAAGTTCTTGTCTGGCAAGCGAAAGAGCCTGAATCTAATCCCCAGTTCCACAAAAAAAAAAAGTTACATTTCAATAAACTAATAAAAAATAAGTAATGGCTTTGAATACTTTTTATTGGGGCAGTAATAATCATTAGTTAACAGTTAACACAGTACTTTGTGTCAGTTCTAAGTATTTTTCACATATTATATAACTTAATTTTCATATAACTGTAGGGATAGATACTAGTTAGTATTTACCAGTGAGGAAAATAAAGCATAAATAAGTCTCTATACTATGGGTCTAGGATAGCCTCCAAAATTTCATTTGGTCATAGGTGGGGATTTTTCAGAGGTGGCTGAATCTGGAGTGTATGATGCTTGGACTAAGGGTAGGTAACAACTATTATCAGTTCACTGATTAGTTTGGCACTGCCCTCTGACCCTGTAGGTGATACAAGAAAAAGACAAAGACTGATATCCTCTCTTGCTTGCTTTTGCTGTCTAGTACTTTCCATGAACTGTTTTCTCCTGATTCCCCTCTACCACATATGCCAAATTACACCACTATTATAAATGATAAAATCGAATAGCACCACCCTACCTTAGAGCCAGCTGATTATAAATTGACATCTCCATAAACTGAGCTAAATAAACCTTTTGCCCCTTAACTTTGGGTATTAGGTATTTTGTCACAGCAACAACTAAAGTAACTAAGACAATTAGTAAGCAATGGGGTCTATATCTGAACTCTAGTCGTATGCTTTAGAGTTTGTGCTTCTAATACTGTGCTACACTGTCTCTCAAATGTAGATTAAGCAAATTTAGTTGAGGAAAGCAGACATGAGGAGGGAATAGTGCCAGGTGGGCCAAAAAGCAAAGACAGGTTATGATTCCTACATGCAAAAATATTTCTCATAAAAGCATGGTTTGTACAGTTTTATGTAGCATATAAAAGGTACCAAACAGAAAAATAAAAACTATATTTACATAGTAATGGAAAGCCACAAAAAAGGAATGAACATTGAGAAGAACCAAAGCAGAAAGAAAAATAGTCAAAGAAAAGTAAAACTCAGGTAGTTGGAATACAAAAAGAGAAAAAATTAAAAGTAGAAGGAATGCACATACACTTTTAGTATCAGTAAAAGAGAAAAAAAATGAAAGCAAAACAGCATGTCTACATCTCCACAAACTCGAGGGCTAGCCAAATAGCTCAGCGGCTTAAAGTGCCTGCAAGCAGGCACAGGGGCTAGGGGTTCAATCCCCAGGCGTGGTGGTGTGTCTATAATCACAGCTCTTGAGAGGCTGTAAACAGGCAGATCACTACAATTCCATCTAGTAGTGAGACAAGTGAGACCCTGAACACCCTGTAGACCCCTCCCTAAAAAAAAATATGACAAAAGACAAAAACTCACAATCTTACTCAGCCTCCCAAATACATCTCCACAAATTCTAAGATTTTATTCTTTTCTTTGAACCTAAGACTATCCCAATGTCATTAATCAAAGAGAATAAATTTATAGTTAATGAATTAACATACTAAATGCATATTTGCCAAATGTAGGTAAGGACTGGATATTTATCAAGTTAAGATCTGAGTAAGGAAGTAATTTTTAAAAATATGATCCAAAGTTGTTTCAGAAAGCAGAGCGTAATAGCTCCATTAACAATGTGATTCCAGAGAGGAGTACTCTCCTTTATTTGCCACTCCAGGGTATCTGTAGCTATGCTAAATGTACCCAAAACTAGTAAACCCAAATTAAAGGGGTGGAAATGTAGCCCTGTGGTAGAGTACCTGAGGGCACTTAGAGGATGAGTGAGGCGGTGGTTCTATCCTCAATCCCACAAAAACACTAAAAACAAAAGAACTGAAATGAAAAGCAATGTAAACCACAAAGAAACGGTACAGTTCAATACTTGTAGAAGGACAGCAATATCCTGAGGTAACAGAATATTAACGCGGCCAAAATACCTGCAGCAGGGTAGCAATATAGCAATGTAGCAAATGTTAAAACTACAAAAAGACCAGATCCAAAATTTATAATCTTAAATTCTTTGTTTTTTCTGTTTTTTTTTTTTTTT
>PVKA01022212.1:0-30726 GCA_004027165.1 Ctenomys sociabilis
TTTTTTTTTTTTTTTTTTTTTTTTTTTTTTTTTTTTTTTTTTTTTTTTTTTTTGTCTTTTTTTGAGACAGGGTCTCACTGTGCAGTTCAGGCTGGCCTTAAGCTCACTTTGTAGCTCAGGCTGGTCTCGAACTCACAACAATCCTCCTGCCTCAGCCTCCCTAGTGCTGGGATTACAGGCGTGCGCCACCACGCCCGGCGACCTCAGTTCTTTCGGAGGCCACTTTCTTATTCCCAAATAAAAGAGCATCAGCATTTATGTAGAAAACAGCATCAACCAATACTGTGCTTAATCTGCCAGCAGAGAGACAGTGAGTGCCTGCTCGGTGCTAATGAGTCAATTATTCTCACCTTTAGGCGAGGTTTACTTTTTTGCTTTGGCATCCTCAACGCCAAACCCAGGTCTTCCAGCTTGCTAGGAAGCTTACTCCACGCTGAGCTAAGCCCCCTTCTCTACAGAGCTTTCCCTGCCAGGTTCTTCAGTTCCGTCCCCACAGAAATGACCACACTGCACTTAGGACTGCTTGCCTGCTTCCCTCCTCAGGCAGGGACCTCATTAGGACAGAGGCTATCCTCTGCTGTTCAGTAGTACCTGGTACCTGGGGCTTAGGGTTTGCTGAGTAGATCACTAAATGAACACATTTACTGGGTGTCCACAGTGTGACACACAATCTTCTAGCTGTTACAGCTATGTTAGTGAATAGATGGAGTCCCTGCCCTCGTGGGGCTCCCATTCTGATGAGGACACTCTCAATAAGTAAGTACTTTGGAGAAAAACAAATTAAGGGGTTACCAAGCAAGGAGTAGCTGTTGCTTTTGGTGAAGGTCAAGGAAGGCTTATAGTAAGGTGACCTCTGAACAGAGACCTACAAGAAGCATTTGTAGTATTTGAGGGTATTTGAGGAAAAGGGGGGGCTACGGGAGAAGAGCACAGTCCAGATCAGGGGAATGGGCCAGTGCCAAGGGCCTGTGTGAGCATGCTAGGTATGTATGAACAGGACACGGTGGCCAGTGGCACTACAGCTGCAGGGCCAGATGAGATCAGAGAAGCAGCGGGGGGACAGCTTTAGTTTTCTGTTGGGTTACAAAATGTGGACTACATATGGCTAAACCATTTGTTAATGGTTCCTTAAACCATCACTTATTTGGTGTTTTGAAAAATCCTACTTATTTTTAAATGGAAAAGAAAAAGGAAACCTCAGCCTCAGCCTCAGCCCTAACAAGTTCAAATTTAGCTCTTCACATGATCTGAACCTCAGTGGCTGAGTTCTCAACGAGCAAAGCTGGTGCCCCTCTAAGAGGACATGCCCTCTCCTCCAACTAAGCCCAGGAAGGCCACCGGGGTGCATGGGACCCCAAACTGGTAGCTGTGGCTGGTCAGACATTGCACATTCAGGCCCTGTTGTTCCCCTAGTGCACTGCAGCGGTAAGCTCCCTTCATGCTATCTCTAGGCTGGCCAGGGGGTCTGGAATTCACAGAGCTATCTGGTGGGGCGTCCAGCATGCGGGAATGTATTCCTTCTGGGTTCAGATGAATGCACTGTAACTCAGCGACTGTGAATGCAGGGTTACAGTCTCTCCTAACACAGCCTCTTTATGCCAGCAGCCCTTCTCTCCCAGGACATACACTCACCTCCATGTTGGCTGGACAAGGACATGCCTGGAATGAGGGCTCACCTCAGCCGCAGAGCTCTGTGGGAAGCTGCTTGCAGTCATGCTGCTCTATCTGCAGGCCAGGTGCTCCTTCCGGACTGCTACAGTTTCTGTACGTGGGCCTCTCCCAGGGCCGCTGCAGCCCACTGGACCTGTCAATGGTCAAGTCTAGAGGAGGACAGAGCTCCAGACCTGCACCCTGGAACCTTGGCCCCAGTAAAAATCAGCAAGTGTTAAGTCCAGGGTCACTGAGACAGGCACTGGCGTGGCTGAATCACATCTGCTCTGCTGGAGCCTGAAGCGCTGTCATCAGGGCAGCAGCTCTGTCACATGCTGCCATCTCATTCCATTTGTTCTCCACTGGTGTGGGCTGTGCTGCTCAGGAGCCTGCACCTGGGAAACCTGGACAAGGGTACCCATCTTGACTCCAGCTGGTCCATGCACAGCAAGGTCCAAGAACACCACAGTTCAACACAGAACTGCTACCCCATAAGCAAACCCTAGTATTTCATCCAGAAAACACCACCATGTAAAGAACTTTGGAGGCCAAAAGAATAGACCTTGAATCTGTGACTCTGGGTGACCACTTACTTTGTCCCTCCCCCTCAAAACATTGTAACAACCACTTCTTGCAAAATTGAAATGTGAGGGCTGGCCAGATGGCTCAGTGGACAAAAGCACCTGCTTAGGCAGAGTGCAGCAGCCAGGGTTTGATTCCCAGTATACCTTGCCAGCCCCGCCCCCAGGGTGTGCTCAGAGGAATTGAGACTGGGCGTGGTATCACACACCTGTAATCCCAGTGTTTAGGAGGCTGAAAAACAAGAGAATCAATGAGTCTGATCTACATAGTGAGACCCTGTAGATCCCGTACTAAATACTTTAAAAAAAAACAAAACACTGAAATGTGCATAGTAGGACCTTTTTGGGGGTCCATAAAGTCACAATTCTGCATACTTTCCTAAGGGATGAATATAAGTTTGGGATTATTGGTCCCAGCCTTTTGAGATGGGATTTTTTTTTTTGGCTAGCTCAGGCTGCCTTAAGAGTGGGTCCAGTGAAGCTGTGGAGCTGGGGATCAAATCTCGGTCCCTTGCACCTGACTGAGTTTTCCCAAGCAGGTGCTTTAAACAACTGAGCTAAACTGCAAGCCCGGTCAGCCTTTTGAGATTTCCGATTATCTCTTTAGGGATGGGCCATCCTCTTCCAACCACTAAGATCAAAAGACAGTCCACAGCAAGGTCCTTCTTAGCATAAGACCACCTCCCCCTCTTGGGTCACCGATAATCTCAAATCCCCTCCATGCCCTCCATAAGCAATGAATGAGGAGGTTCTGGGTACCTGGTGGCCTCTCATTTCTTGAGAACAATTGGGCACCCTGGATCCCCCAATGTACTCCCATTTTGTCTCTTGCTTTCTTTCTTTCCCACCACATACCTGGCAGGAGGCTCACTGTAAGGTCCCTCACAGGAAGGGCGTTGGGACATGCCTGCAGGCCACCCACAGCTTGGTCATGTCCCCACAGGTCGCCATTCTCCATGGCTAGAGTGGACATGGATATCGCCGAGAAACCAGGAGACCTGCCCTATAAGAAATGTTAAAGATTGTCCTTTAGGCTCTAAAAAGATTAGACAGAAAGTCAAAACTGCATTTTATAAGATTTTTCAATAATGGTAAATACATAAAGAAGTATAAAAACCTGCATTATTGTAATTTTGCTTCACAAGTCCATTTTATATTCCTTTACATGATTTAAGATAGAAAAGTATAAAAGTTATAAATCTTGTTCATGGGTACACAGTACATAAAAATATAGTTTATGATATTAGTAACATAAAAGAGGACAGTTTGTAAAGAGCAGAAGCTTTGTGTGTGATTGAAGTTATCAGTTTAAAAAGGACTATTATGGGTCAGGGATACAGCTCAGTGGCACAAGTGCCTGCCTGGCAAGTGCAAGGTCCTGAGTTCAATTCCTGGTACCAAAAATTTTTTTTAAAATATTGCTATAACTTTAGGATGTTTTATGTAAATGTCACTGTAATCACAAAGAAAAAAATATAGAATATAGAGAAGCAGATGATAGGGCTGGCCTGATGGCTCAGTGGACTAAAACTCCTGCTCTGGCAGAGCACAGTGGCTGGGATTTGATCCTGGGCATGCTGTGCCAGCACCACCCCCAATGAGCCAGCAATTGAGACTGAGGCGGGTGTCACGCAACTGAAATCCCAGTGCTTAGGATGCTGAACACAGGAGGACTCACTACACATCTGATCTACGTAGTGAGACCTTGTAGACCCTAGCCTGAATATAGAAAAAGAAAAGAAAAGCAAATGAGAAGGGAATCGAATATACTACCCCTTTGACAGGAGGCAGTATGGGAGGGACTGAGGGCTAGGAAAACATAATGGAAAACAAGTAACAGAATGGTGACAGCAAGTCCATCCCTAAAAGTAATTACTTATTTATTTATTTAATTTTTTTTGGTGCAACCAGGGATTGAACTCAGGCCCTTGTGCTTGCCAATGAAGGGCTTATTCCACTGAGCCATCTCCCCGGCACCGGTAATTACTTTAAATGTAAACTGATTTAATCACCAAGTAAAATGTATGCTTACAGAAGAGTTAAAAATCGACTGTTAAAATTTGATAAATGAGGCTGGGGAAATAGCTCAGCATCTAAGTGCCTGCCCAGCAAGGGTAAGAACCTGGGCTTGAGCCCCAGTGCCACAAGTTGTATTGGCCCACGAACCCCAGGCATGGTGTACCAGCCATCAAAATCAGGCGTGGTTGTGCACGCCTGTAATCCCAGTGCTGGGGAGGCTGAGACAGAAGGATCGCTACGAGTCCAAGCCGAGCTGCACAGTATAAATGAAAAGATTTAAAAAGTTTTTAAAAAGTGAGATCTGAATATATGTTGCTTTCAAGAGACCCATTTTAGAAACCTAGACAAATAAGTTGACAATGAAAGGATGAAAAAGATATTCTATAAAACCAGACAAAAGTTTTAGTGAAAACTGCCTCAAGAGACCATGAGGAATATTATACAATGAAATATTATATTAAATATCTAATATTAGATATAACAATTAAATATTAGATATAACAATTATAAGCCTATATGCACCAAAACACCATAGTTCCTAAGAATGTGCAGGAAATACTGACAGAATCAAAGAGAAAAGTAGACAGCTATATTATAGTATTAGACTTTAAACCCACATTCTAAAAAGATTAGACAGAAAGTCAAAACTGCATTTTATAAGATTTTTCAATAAAAGTAAATACATAGAGAAGTATAAAAACCTACATTATTGTAATTTTGCTTCACAAGTCCATTTTATATTCCTTTACATGATTTAAGATAGAAAAGCATAAAAGTTATAAATCTTGTTCATGGGCACACAGTATGTAAAAATATAGTATGAGTACCATAAAAGAGGACAGTTTATAAAGAGCAGCTTTGTGTGTGTGTTCAATCCTTGGTGCCGCAAAAAAAAAAAAAAAAAAAAAAAGAATTATCCATTGTGATTTCCATTGTGACCCATTGGTTGCTCAAAACTATACTATTTAACTGGGCATGGTAATATATGCTTATAATCCCAGCTACTTAAAGGCTAAGGCACGAGAATTATAAATTCAAATCCAGTTTAGGCACTTAAGGAGACATTGTAGAACAGTAAGAAGATCAGTAAGGAAATAGAAGACTTAAACAATAGCATAACTTATAATACATATATACAAACATACCAACTAATAATTAATACAGTGACAAAATTTTTCCAGTGCACATGGTTCTAAGATACATAAGGTTACAAAATGAATCTTTCCTTTTTTTTTTTTAAATGCATTTAGTTCAGGGTCTCCAGCGTCTCACTACACAGATCAGACTTGTAGTGATCATCCCGTTTTCAGCCTCCCAAGCACTGGGATTATAGGCACGTGCCACCACGCCCAGTCTCAGTTGTCCTCTTGTGTACCCCGCAGGTGGGGCCAGCATGGCATACCAGGGATTGAACCCCAGCCACTGCACTCTACTTAAGGAGATACTTTAGTGCACTGAGCTATCTGGCCAGTCCCACACAATGAATCTTAATGAATTCTGAAATGCTAAACTATATAAAATTACTTTCTAATCATAATCATAATGGATTAAAATTAAAAATATAGCAGAAAATTCCTAAATATGTAGAAATTGAACAGTACATTCTCTCTCTCTTTCTTGTTTTGATAATAGTATTGAGAACTAAACTAAGATCTTGCACATGCTAGGCAAACACTCTACTTCTGAGCTACATACCTAAGCCTTTTTAATTTTGTTTTGACACAATGTCTCCTTAAGGGGCCTAACCTGGATTTGAACTTATAATTCTTGTGCCTTAGTCTTTAAGTAGCTGGGATTATAAGCATGTATTACCATGCCAAGTTAAATAGTATAGTTTTAAACAACCAATGGGTCACAATGGATAATTCTTTTTTTTTTTTTTTTCTTTTTTTTTGCGGCACCAGGGAGTGAACTCAGGACCTTGCACTTGTCAGGCAAGTGCTTAGGTAGCTAAGCTCTCTCCCTGACCCAAAAATACCTTTTTTTAAAACATAAAATACCAAAACTTATGGAATATAACAAAAACAATGCTAAGAAAGAAATTTATAGCTATAAATGCTTACATCAAATAAAATTTTAGCAATAACAAAAAAGTAATGCAATGATAGGAGTAAGTCAAGACCTTTCAGCAATATACTCGGTGTGAATGGTCTCAGCTCCTCAACAAAGACACTGATAAACAGACTCAATCAAGAAGTAAAACCCAAGAGTATGCTATACACAAGAAGCACAGTTAATCCAAAAGAAATTCACAGACTAAACTATTTTCAGACAAAGTGAACTTCAAGCCAGAACTGACCAGAACAGGCAGAAAAGGTCACTACACATTGGAAAGGAATAAACTGACAGGAAGCAATAACAATTATAGAAATATATGTACTGAACACTGGTACACAAAGCTTCATAAAACAAACTAGTACACATAAAAGATAACATAAATATCAATACAATTATAGGGAACCTCATTCCCTATAGATCAACTAGAGAAGAAAAAAAAAAAAAAAGAAGAAATATCAGAGCTGAACCACACCTTCAAACAAGTGGGCTAATAGATGCCTAGTGTTCCACCCAACAGTACACACTATCAGCAGCACATGAAGCCCTCTCCAACAGACCACGTATTTGCCCATGTTTGCCACATGCTGAAGTGAACACAAAAAATAATCAAAATTATCCAATGCTCATCATAAGGTCACAATGCAATCAAACCAGAAATCAAGGGCAAAAGGAACTGCGGGAGTTATGCAAATATATGGAGATTAAATGAAACATTCTTGAATAATCAAGGAAGAAATTAGTTCCTAGAATTAAATGACAATGCCATCATAACCTGCCAGCACCTGCGTGACACAAGAAGTTTATAGACAATATCAGAGAATAACAATATCAGAAAAAAGAGTCCAAATCTCTGATAATGAAATTCCAGGTCATAGAGAAACAAGAACAAACCAATTCCAAAGCTAGTGAAAGGAAGGAAATTATAAAGATCAGAGCAAAATTTAATGAATCAGAGCTGGTTGTTCAAAACAATGAACAAAACAAACCTTTACCCAATCTTAACAAAAAGAGAGAAAGTTACTATCCATGGAATTAGTAGAGCCAGGTTAGTAGGACATACCTGTAATTCTAGCACTGTAGAGACTGAGGCAGAAGGATCACTGTAAATTCAAGGCAAGCCGGGGCTACAAAGTGAGCTCAAAGCCAGCCTGAACTGCATGAGACCCTGTCTCAAAAGGCCAAAAAAAAAAAAAAACAAAAGAAATGAAAAAGGTGAAATCAGAATAGAGACCACTGAAACTCAGATTATTAGTAACTACTTTGAAACCTGTACTTCAATAAACTGGAGAACACAAGAGAAATAGATTGCTAGATATATATGACTCAGCAAAACCAATAAGGTATGTCTGAATCAATAATCCAATAACAGATAATGATAATTAGGCAATAGTTAAATATCCTACAAACCAAGAAAAAGCCAGGATCTGAAGGATCTACCACTGAATTCTAAAAAATCTTCAGGGAAGATCTAACACCAACAATCCCCAAACTCTTTAGTGTAACTAAAAGGGAAAGAGTACTGCTAACCTCTGTCCTGGAAGGTAGCATTGCCTTAATTCCAAAACAGGACAATGACTCAATTAGAAAAGAAAATTACAGATCAGTCTCTTCAATGAACACAGATGCAAAGATCCTCAACAAGATGCTGGGGAGCAGAATGGAACAAATCATTAAAAAGATCATACTCTATGATAAACGGGCTTCATTCCAGGGATGCAAGAGTGATTCAACATATGCAAATCAAAGGTTATGCATCACATGAATAGAGGTGAGAACAAAAATCACAGGAGCATTTCAATAGACGTAAAGGAAAAAAACAACTGACGAAATTCAACATCCACTCATTAAAACAAAAACCTTGAGCAGGTAACGAAGGACCTTATATCAATCTATTAAAAGCAATTTATGAGCAACCTATTGCCACATCATATCAAATGGGGAAAAATGAACGTTTTCCCTCTAAAATCAGGAACAAGATCAGGATGTCTCCACTATCACCACCACTCCTATTCAGTACAGCACATACTTGAAGCTTTAGCCACAGCAATCAGACAAGAGACATGAAATGAGTACGTCCCAAAATGAATGTGCTATACTAAATAGGAGTGGTGGTGATAGTGGGGACATCCTGATCTTGTTCCTGATTTGGAGGAGGAGGAAATTCAGCAAAACTGTAGGATGTAAAATCACAAAAATCAGTTGCATTTGTACATGCAAAATAAACAATCCTAAAGGTAATTAAGAAAATAATGTACAATAGCATAAAAATTTATTTTGGTGTAAACAAACTTAACTAAGGAAGCAAAAGGCATACTGAAAATGTTGATGACAGAAATAAAAAATTATACCAATAAATAGAAAGATAGTCTATTTTATGTATTGGAAGACTTCATATTGTTAGGATTTTGCTGTTATCCAAAATGATTTGCAGATTCAATGTAATCCTCACCAAACTCCCAATGATGTTTATTCCAGGAATGAAAAAAACTATCCTAAGGTTCATATAAAATCTTGAGGAACCTCAAATAGCCAAAGAAAGCTTAAGAAAAAAGGCAGAGGACTCACTTCTCATGAATGAAAAGCTACAGGAAACA
The DNA here is from genome assembly GCA_004027165.1 of Ctenomys sociabilis. NCBI lineage: Eukaryota > Metazoa > Chordata > Mammalia > Rodentia > Ctenomyidae > Ctenomys > Ctenomys sociabilis. Next base: position 8,903 of record PVKA01022212.1, read on the forward strand.
AAGCAGGGTTGTCACAGGGAGAAACCAACTGAATAGAAAAGCACAAAAATAAATCCTCCTGTGTGATGGAATGACTTTGGGACCAGTGTCAAGAGTACTCACTGGGAAAAGGGCTTTTTTTTTTTTTTTGCGGAACTAGGGATTGAACTCAGGCCTTTGCACTTGCCAGGGAAGCACTTACTTCACTGAACCATCTCCCCAGCCTGAAAAGGATTATTTTTAACAAATGGTTTTGAGAAAATTTTATGTCTATTAAAGAATGAAACTGGAGCCTTACCTCAAAATGGATCAAATACCTAAATATAAGAGCTAAAGCTACAAATACCTGGATGAAAACATGGGGTAGAAGCTTTTTTTTTTTTGTGGTACCAGGGATTGAACTCAGGACCCTGCACTTGCCAGGCAACCACCTATTCTACTGAGCTATCTCCCCAAGGATGGGGCAGAGGCTTTGAAATACTGATCTGGCAATGATTTTCACATGCTATCAAAAAGCACAATAAGTGAAAACAAATAAACTACATGAAAATTATAATTATTCACATATCAGAGGACACTCCAACAAACTGAAAGGCAACCTACAGAGTAGGCAAAATAACTTGCAAATATATCTACAATACTGACACCAGAATACAGAAAGAAGTTGCTAGAGTAGTCAAAATCAGACAGAAAGGAAGATGACGGCGGCCAACAATGGCAGGAAGGAAGAGAGAACAGACTCGTTCAAGGTAAATTAGTTTGCCAGACGGAAAGATTTCTGGAGAAGCGCGGCGGTGGTGGCTGCCTAAGAATGCAAACGCACCCAGTGACTCTAACCACACTTAAAAATGGTTGGCTTGTAACTTTGTTAGGCGCCTTTTTAGACAACTGAAAGTATTTCACAGGTCAGAGTTGCATACAGGCACCAGGACCAGAAAGCACAGGAGATGGTACAGCTCATCAGTCTCTCCTGAAGATACTCACAGAACAGATCCTGCCTTCAGGTATGGCTCTATGAACAAGTGAAAGGGAGAGAGCTGTATTACTGCTTGGACGAGACCATGAACCTGGTATTAGATGATGCAGAAGAAATTCATTCTGAAAGTCAAGAAAACAACTGGGTCGGATCATGCTGCAAGGAAATATTACTCTGCTACAGTGTCTCCAGCTAGAAACAATCACTGAATTAAGACAGGGCTGTGCAGGTATCTCTGTGGTCTACACACTTGGTGCAAGGACCCAGGTTCGATTCCCAGTAACGCAAACCATGCCACTGTGCAGGCCACCAAAACCGGGCATGGTGGTGCACACCTGTAATCCCAGTGAGGGGGAGGCTGAGACAGAAGGATCACTAGAGTCCAAGCTGTGTAGCAAGACCCTGTACCAAATAAATAAATATTTAAAAAAAATTTAAGCAGAGAAGTGAAGCAATGGCAACTATAATATAAAAAAGGCAGCCAATTAAGTGGAATATTTGTAAAATATTTGCTCATATTATTTTGACTACTGTTGTTTTTTACTGGAAGCCAATAAATATAGTTGCTTTTATTTTTATTTGTGGCTGGCTCAGCCCAGCCCGAGGGTGGGGCTGGCACAATTTGTAGTGCTAGGATCAAACCCCGGCCCCTGCACTTGCCTAAGCTTTAGGCCACTAAGTGATCTCACCAGCTCATCTATTTTTTAAAACAAATTTAAAAAGCATAGAACGAGAAAGTGACTCACCCAGAAAGATGGCATAGCCTGTAATCTCAGTACTTGGGACATTGAGGCAGAATTGCAAGTTTAAGGCCAACCTGGGCCTCAGTGGGTTCAAAGCCTGGAACACATGGTAAGACCTTGTCTCCAAAAAAGAAAACAAAACAGAAATGACATGGAGGCCCCAGCCCCCTAGGAGGGCAAGTCAGGAGGGTTGCCAAGTAGAGGCTACACAATGAGCTGAAGGGCAGCCTAAAGTACATAGTGAGAGCCTGTCTCAACACCTCCCACTCTAGTGATGCTGTCCTTATCCAAGTACCAGTGATTCTTGGACAAACTAAATTCCGTGTAGAGAAATGGCTATACAAGCTCATGACACGCCTATCATGAAATCAATGTGGCAGATGGCAAATGTCAGGATGAAACATGGGAGTAATCTCATTATGCCGAAAACTACTATAAGCTGGAAATCTCTCCAACTTATTTGTCACAAGTTATTCTGGTAAGCCAATCTTTAGACTGCCCCCGCCACCCTAATAACCCATGTACAGTACTCAGCCTCATTTAGGCAGGAACTAGTCATTTCACCTTGCAAACTCAAGAGAACCAGAGGGCCGGCCAATAGCTCAGCAGATTACACTGCCTGCAAGCAGGCACAGGGGCTGGCGATTTGGGCCCCACCCCCGGGGCGCGCTGAGACAGCGACTGAGACCGGGCATGGTGACGCACGCCTATAATCCCAGCTCTTGGGAAGCTGCAAACAGGCAGATCACCAAGAGTCTAATCTAATAGTGAGACCCTGAACGCCCTGTAGACCCTTCTTTAAAATAAAAAGAACCTGAATTTCCGGGTATGGCTGTCACTTTATTACTCAGTGCCATCACCTTCACCCTGACGTGACAGGTGGCCTTTTCAAATAAATGGAGTTTGCCCCAATAATGACAAAAATGTCAATACCTTTAATTTTTTCCTGAGCTTGTCATGTTTACAGTTATTTTAATGGTCAGCATCTGTAAGGTTTCACTAGATGTGTTTCATTGCTCTTCAGTATTTTGTGTGTGTGTGTGTGTGTGTGTGGAACCGGGGATTGAACTCAGGCCCTTGCGCTTGCCAGGGAAGTGCTTATTCCACTGAGCCATCTCCCCGGCCCCTGCTTGTCAGTATTCTTCATGGTAAATATAATTGCCAAGAGTTCAGATTTTGCCCCTACCTAGTGGTCACCTTGCTGACTGCTTCTGCATATTCCGTACCTCATTTGTGACTGGGTTTGTTGGGTTTAAGTCTGAACAGCTGACATAGTGTTTTAGTGCATTAACTTTTAGTAACTGAAAAAGTCTTCATAGCTAGTATTAGTCTCATGTGCTTCTGAAAATCAAGGAACAGATGTGAATCACAGGATTTCTATAATTAAAATAATCTACTGATTTAAGTTTTCTTGAGCTTACTCTTGACTCAGAGCTCTCATAAATCTTGTAGAGACTAGTAATTTAAAATATTGCAACAAAGCAGCAAAAAACACAACTTCAAGCTGTAATTTTTCCCTCTTAGTAATTGCCAAATTGTCACAAGCAATTGGTATAGTTTTGCATCTGTACTTTTTTTTGGTGGGCGCGGAGGAGTCTTGCTATGTAGCCCAGGCTAACCTCCAATTTGTGTGATCCTCCTGCCTCTGCCTCCTGTGCCACCTCACCTACCCACATCCATATTTCTTCTAAGGCAGTATTTCTTTTTGAAGGCAGGGTCTCACACTACATAGTCCAAACTGCCAATTATCAATCCTCCTGCCTCAGCCTCCTGAGTGCTGGGATTACTGGCAAGAACCACCATCTCCCACTAAGGCAGTGTTTCTTGATCTACTCCTGGAGAGAAATTTAAATTTATTAAAATAAATTACTCCTTAATAAGAGAAACACTAAGAAATAAGGTTTTATTGGTATCGTATTCCAATCCCAACTAGGATACAACAATTCAGCTCTGATACTGAATGTTGAAAGGCAGCGTGGGGCTGCACTAATTTAAGGCTTGGGCCTTCCTTCAGAAGACTGGCCAATTCAGATGTAGGCCCCAAGCGAGGTCTTTCAACAGGTGTTCTGATTACAAGGCTGGGGTTCCTGTGAACCTCTTCATTCAAGAATTTGCTAAAAATTAGTCAAGAGTTCCAAACACCTGTAGCACAGAGCACCTATAATCAGAGGTTTCGATTGAGGTTGCACGACACAGGCCAAAACCCCTTCAGGAATGGACCTCAGGCTCTCATCTGACCTGGTCAAAGGTCCTTCCAGTAACTGCTCTCCAATCTAATGCTTCCTCCTGGTTGGGGATGTGGCTCAGCAGTAAGAGCTCTCACTCCACATTCACAAGGCCACAAGGCCCGGAATTTAATCCCTAGCACAAAAATAAAGCTGCCTAGGCACCAGGAGTTGCTGTCACTAGCATAACAAAGACATTCCTATCCTTTAGGAAACTCAAGAGATCCAAGGTTTTGGGACAAAAAAACAAGCAAATTCCTCCTCAGACCATCAGGATGTCAAGGGCTTGCTCCACTCATGAGGACCGCTCTCTGGCTCCAGTGAGATCGCACCCTCCAAAACAATGAAGAGACGGCCCCTCAAACCAGAACTGAAATTTTATTGTGTAAAGGGTATAGAGTATGACTAAGATTCTTCTGTACAAAGTACACAACAATTTTAAATACAACTAAGAGAACTAGGAGTCCTATGACAACATGTGGTACAAGCCGAGCCATTTACAGACACACTAAAAAACTTTTAAATATCTTCTTTCTCCAGAGTCCATTGTGCATTTCTTAGAGCGGAGATGGGGACACATCCCAGGCAAGGTCACAATGGCATTTTATTGCCCTCGATGCTGATTTTCACTGCGTGTGCAGATCTGCTTTTTTTCCTGATATCTGTGAATTTTCTCATCTGCTTATCCAGTCGACTGATACCTTTCTTGGAAGATGCCTGAAACTAAGAGTGGGGGAGAAATTAAAGAGCAAATTATTAAAGTATGTAAATCTACTTTTGTACTTCATCTTCTACCTGAAGGTTAGCAGTCAGAGAGCTCCTAAATCTAGGATAGCCAGAATATGCGGTGACCCCAGGGACAGAATATGCACACACAGCAGTGCTAAGCACCTATTATACTCTCAAGGGGAGCAGTTTCATTGTTGCTGCGCCTTATTTTCTGTTTGCTGCAGCCCATGGGAATGGAGAGAAGGGAAACCCTGAGCCCACAGCTGCTTCCAGCTCCATCATTTGCATTACAACCAACCTTTTCCCTGTCAAAGAGTAACGTAGGGGCCACCTGACATGGTGCGAGGTCCAAAAGAACAACCCCTGACAGCAAAGAAAAGGTGCCTAAGAAATAAAGCCTTATGCAGAACAAGCAGGGCAGAGGGTCAGAGAGGTGAGCTACTAGGTGGTGGATTTTCAGATCTGGGTGGTCCCCAGCTCCACCTGGCAGCTTCTGCGATCCTGGTCTGCACACCTTCCAGGACTCTTTGCTCTTTCCCTTTGTATCTACTAAAGGTTGAGTTGGTATTTTTAAATAACTCTATATGTATTTAGAAGACCACAAGCCTTGAAAAGATGTGGTCTTCAAGAAACTGGTACTGTTCAGAAACACTGGACATTCTGCCATGATGTCAGAGATCAATGTGAACTCTTCTCACTGTGTGCTAACCAGATTTAAGAATGGTAATTAAAGGATGGGTTTTTGTATTTGTTTTACCCAAGGTTCACTATGCAATGTCCCCTGAAGCTCAATGCAAAATCATGCTCCGTGAGGTTGGGCCAAAAGCTATTTGGGGTGAGTGTTGGGGTGATAACACTTTTCTGAGCCCAGGGGCCTTTCAGGCCTTACCCACTTCTAGACTCAGTCTCATCCCAACAAGAAGTCAGCAAAGCACCAGGCAAGGTGCTCTTCAGCAAGAGCCATGCTGACCATCTAAGCTGTAAATCTGGGTGGGTACAAAAGTTCACGGTTACATGAGAAAGAGCTGGGCCACCATCACACTACCCTCAGATCTCCCAGTCTCTTCTGACTGTCTGACTTCATTTTGGGCAACGTGCTTTAATTCTAGTACTCGGAATCATCTACATCAGAAATCTCAACTGCTCAGATCTCTGCCCACCACGCAGCTCCCAACTGGCCTCCTCTTGGCCCACCCCTGCACCCTTCTTCCAAACCTGAGCCCTGACAGAACTGTTCAGCCCTGGCAGGGAACACACTTGGCCAGTTTCAATCTACTTCTGCTGACACTTAGTTACCCTTCTTAGTCTGAAGACACGCAGATCCACATAACCTCACATACCGAATTCTACTTTCCCTTCCTAATTCATCAACTCTATACCATACTTCTTTAGGACAGCAAAAGTAGATGATAAACTGTTTCATTAGAGGAAAAAAAAAAAAACCTCAAAAGATGAAATGAGGGCAATTACAGCGGTATAATTTCAGTTATAAAAAGATCAAGAGAAGAACAAACAAGTCTATCAAGCTGGTTTCAAATGTGGGAACCATAGATGACTTTTCTTTTTATCATCTCAAATTTTTCTACAAATATAAAAATTAAGTTTAGAGCATAAATGGAAATGCATTTAAAATATTAAATTACTAACAGTAGGGCTAGGGAGATGGCTCAGTAGAATAAGCACTTGCCTAGCAAGCACAAGGACCTGAGTTCAATCCCTGGTTCTGCAAAAAAAAATTACTAACAGTGGCAACTTAGTTCGAGCAGAGTTTGAGAATGGAGGTTAATCCACAGCTTCTTCACAGGGTTTCACCCTGTGAAGTCATTCCAGTCTTCTGCATGGACAACGTGCTTTCTAAATAATACTCATTAGTGTCCCTATGAATATAAGCACTAGAGAACACGCAAGAAGGCTTTGTAAAGGAGGGAAACCAGATCAGGAAGGTTATGGATGCTGAGAAGGTGACGAGACCATCAGCCCCTCTTCCTCCTCCATTTTTTTTTTTTTTGGGCAGAACCAGGGATTGAACTCAGATCCTTGCGCTTGCCAGGGAATATCCTTGTGCTTATTCTACTGAGCTATCTCCCTGGCCCTCTTCCTCTTTTTGAGGCAAGGTCTCCTTATGTAGTTCTGGCTATCCTTGAACTCACTATGTAACACAGGCTGTCCTTGAACTTGCAGCAATTCTCCTGTCTCAGCCTCCTGTGTGCTGGGATCACAGGTGTGTGCCACCAATGTCAGCTTCTTCTTCACAATGCTGGGGTCTAAATCCAGAGCCCTAGCATACTAAGCAAGTGCTCTATCACTGAGCCAAGTCCTAGATCAAAGTCTGACCTGATAGAGCCCCACAGGCCAAACTACAGCTTCCATTAAAACTCGCCCACCACAACTGTGCTGGGCCAGGGCAGGGAGATAGCGACCCGGAAGCTTTCCTCTCTCCTCCAGTGCCAGCGAGGAGTCATGCTCCTCTACCACTCTTCTTCCCACTGGGAGTGAGACCAGAAACAACAGCAGCAGCTGACAACCACACAGCCCCAGGAACAGCAGGAAGGCTTCCAAAGAAGACACTTTTGGGCTTCAATTGCACTTTCTTGGTCAGACTATGCTGGATTTTCCTGAAAATAAGACCTCACCAGAAAACAAACCCTAGCATGATTTTCCTCCCAAAATAAGACCCAGATAAGATTGTTAGCCAGACTGTCACATTTAGTACATCCACTGCAACGATGACATACAGAATTGAATATTAACATGCATTTGAATATAAAAATACAATTGACGTTAATTAATAATATAAATGATTGTTCATAAATACCCAAGAGGGTGACTCTGGATGAAAAGTAAGCATATCAAGCTTGAGACTCTGCTGAATTACCAACCAGAGCACAGATGATACACAAATGACACAGCATGCCCTTGAGAAGAGTGGGCGGTGTTGCCGTGGCTAACGTGGATCTTCCCAGTGCAGTGCATCACCAGGGCGTGATGCACTGTGAGAGGCTGCAGGGAGAGCCCTAGTGCTGGAGGGAGACTGGGGCTCAGGGTCCCCAGGAAACAGAGACCCAAGAAATTTAGGACAGAATTTGGAGAGTTAGGACAATGTTCAAGACTTTGACTGTACATCAATAAATGTTGATTTTTGTACATGAATAAATGTAGGCTGTTGTACATGAAAAAATAAGACATTCCTGAAAGTAAGCCCCACTGCATGTTTTGGATCAAAAATTAATATAAGGCCTTGTCTTATTTTTGGGAAAACAAAAGTTCTTCAACAACAACAAAAAAACTATTGGGTAAGAAAATATTACAAAGAGAAGCTAAAAAGAGGTACAAGGCAGTGAGAAAAGAGGAAGTTAAAGAAAGTACTGCAGAGGAAGAAGACTTTGGGACAGAAGCAGCGCCCTCTGCACTTATTCATGTTCAGTAAATACCAATGCAGTCTGTTGCAACAGCTGCCTGGCAGCATAGTGGCCAGGACAGAGCCTGTGGAAATAACTGCCGAAGCACAGGCAGAGACAAATGGCAGCAACGTGCACACGCTCCACACACCACAGCAAGGCTGCCACTATGACTCAGAGCACAGAGGCCAATGATTCTGGCTGGTGATCTAGTTTTTCTTCTCTTGTAGCCATGTACTGAACAAGCTTTATGCATGTTGCTGAGACACTGACAACAGAAAATGAAGCCGCCTCGCTTCCACCAAGAAGCCCCGAGCTAGTGCACACCCTGTGCCGCAGACCACCATGACAGGAGTCTTTTCCCTAAGAAGCAGGTACTAGACAGGAGGAATACAGTGTGTACCAGGGGAGTGACGACCTATTTGGCTCTAGGTACTGACAGAGGAATAGACTTCCATGCCAACTTCTATACAATCAAGAGGCCATGCTTATCTCAAAGTGCCTGTCAGGCCATTACTTTGGAAACTAAAAGCAGAAGCCTTTCTGGTTAGGAAAGCACATACTACTTTCACTCTGCCTATAGCGCAAGCCCATGCTTCCTTGGGGATACCTCTCAGATATGCTCTGGAGGCCGGGCCTACAGGGGCATCCTGTTGCCTTCAATGCTGAACTTGACAGCACGGTGCACTCTGCTGAGCCGTTTCTGTTCTGCAAATCGCCTCTTATGCTTTTCCAATCGGCTTAAGCCCTTTTTAAGAATACCAGGCTAGAAAGAGCGGTTCAAGTGAAGAATAAGTAAGATCACCAAGAAATAATGTTTGAGAAGTGTTTTCAATGACAGAGGAAGGTTTTAACCTAATGATTCCCAACAGAATTGCTTAGACAGCTGGAAGAGAAGGGGAGGGAATCTATAGAAGCACGAAAACTGGTACTTAAAGCTGTTCTTCACAAAAAACCACTGTGCCAGATCACTGTAGGCTTCAAATTCCCTTGAAATAAAGGGATTCAAGGGAGAAACTTTCTGTTTCTTAATATTGGTTTAATTCTGAGCATAGCTTATCAGCAATGAACTCTGATCTTGGGTAATACTTTCTTCTACCTGTGATTGTTTGACCTGAAATTTGGCTAGATAAAAGGTCAATAAACAATACTCTATAAATCAGATAAACCTTAAGAACTGTAAGAATTCTTAAACATGAAGAAAACAAATCAAATGGTAATCTGTGTCTGAGATCCACAGAACTGCTCCTCCACTGCTTGCTTACCCTGGAAGACTCCATTTCTACGTTCCACTTGGGCCTGACAACATAGTCCTTGTTTGAAGGCATGGGGACCCTTGCTCGGGCACAGAATCCAGGATCTCCAGGTCTAAGAGCCCTGAGAAAAGAAGAGGAAAAGCATGCTGAGTATGTAGTCAGCCCCTGTGGCATCCCAAAGCTACCTCAGCCCCTGTACCCCATCTACCCCATTCAGTTGCAACGCTTTGAGTCTCCTCTGTCTCCCAGGGCACTGCCTCACGCTCCTGCCCTCAGCAACCCTGTAATTAGCTTCGCTGCTGCCCTGGGCAAATCCCACAAAACCAACTTCCTTTGCATTCAAACAAATCTCTGCTCTCTCCAGCTTTGGATGGCAGCATGCCCTCTCCTTCTAAGACTGCAGCTCCAGAAGGACTCTGAATCCTAAGTTCACTAGTCTTGTAGAGTTACTCAGGAGTTTACTTGTGACTTGAAAATAAAGGAGTCAAAACGAGCCCCAGGAGCTCTGACCCCCACAGTTCTCATAGTTTTGCATAAGCAAATCACACAGTAATTGCCATGTTTCTTTACAAAAATCAAGAGAAGTACAGATTTACCTGTAGTCATAAGAAGCAATACCAAAGGCATTATCTCCTAAAGGTAGCCATACAGTATCACAATCAGGACAGTGACACAATCCCAAGTGTTTTCTCACTTTTACTTCTACTCATCTGTTAGCTCACAAATCTGAGAAGATCCATGCAAGATCAAAAGACAACACTGCCAAAAAGGAAGCCCCTCTGTGGCTGGCTGGGCACTCCTCCTTTGGGAAGCTGGGTAACTCCCTCTAGTGGTGAATGGAAAGTGGCGGACATTTCTCTCCCTTAATTTTAGTGAATGGTGATGCCATTGTCTCAGTATGTGAATTAAAATTTTACTTGGAGCCTTCAATTCCAGCCAGATTGTCCCCAGTTAAGTCATCAGCTATGGCAGCTTTGCCTCTGCTACATCATCTCAACCTTCTGTCCGTCCCTTCATGTTTCAGTTCAACTGTTTTTTGACATCCAATTCCACTGGGCCAAGCTCCTCCTACATGATGAGATCAGCATTCCAAATCAAACCCAATGGCTTTATGCCTTGGTTCAAAAATGTTCTGTGGAGTCAGAGAAGTGAAAACCCCTCTCTCTGATTTTAGTCCCTCCCTAGGCCACATCTGGATCCTGGCACTCACTGCCACACCATCTCCTCTACTTGCCACTCAGAAAGCAGGCCTTGCAAACCGACTCCACAGCCTGGCCCAATACCCACTCTACACTCATACCTTCTGATAGCATGGACCACTTGCTGTTGCATTCTCAAAACTTAACAAGGAGCCTAGCACTTTGAAGCTGCAGCAGAATCTTTTCCTTTTTTTGACAGAACCAGGGACTGAACTCAGGCCCTTGCCCTTGCCAGGGAAGCACTTACTCCACTGAGCTATCTCCCCGGCCCCAGCAGCAGAATCTTTACAGAATGAACTGTTAATTTTCCAAAGTACTACACTTTTCTTTAAAGTAGTAAACAGAAATCTTTTATATAATCCAGGAAGAAAGATTAATACAAAATCCTTACTTCTCCTCTCCAGTTAACACCTTTTCCAGGTCTCTTCGGGGTGTCTGACCACCAGTGCTAGGAAAAGAGCAAAAAGTAAGATACTGGGAATCTTAAACCCTTTTATAAGAATAAATCAGGTATCAAACTTAGATCACGACTAGCTCCTTTATACCGGAGCAGGGAAAGTAACTACTAGTCATGCAGACGTACTGCTCATTCCCCACCAGGTTTCATGTGGGAGCAACTCCGTATGTGTAACCAATGCAGTATTATGCTCCTCCAAGCAGAACAGGAACTTCTTCTTTTCCGGATTTTGGAAACAGACTAGAAAAGTACATTTCTGCAAGTGGCTAAAACAACATATTCTCCAGAACCATGAAAGAGGCTGTTTCACAAAATTGATGATTCAGGAAAACAACGTAAAAAGGTCTTAGTGTGGGGAAGGCCCACACCATATGCTATTGAGCACTACAAAGTGCTTACTTCTCAGATGTAACACACAGAGCAGACAAAACCCTATGTAGGCACGTAATGCCAAGATCCTGTCACCTCATTTTCCCAAACACAGGCAGTGACAGTCACTTAGTCCCACCTGTCCCTCATACCTGCTCAGTCTTCGTCGCTGAGGCATTTGTTCTAGATCTCTCTGCTCCCTCTCTTCTCTTGTCATTCCTTTGTAGTTCGAGGTAAGACCAAATATAGGCCGAGACCACTCATCTGTAACAAGAAAAGACCCCCACCTGCTTAGCCCACCAAACTGTTCTTTCTCCTGCTAGGCATTATGCACATGCTCGAACAGCGCTGGTAAGCCTTTCGTAGTTGGCAACGATGCAAGCAGCTACTGAGGCACGTGTGCTATGGGCTCACCACGACTGCTCTAGACCCTACCATCTTTTTTCTTAAGGACACTGATTTCAGGACCATTGAAGGGATAAACACAACATGATATCAGTACTGTAAAAAATTCTGGATGATTCAGGAAAACAACGTAAAAAGGAATCAAGATTTCAAGAAAGACACATACCCTGGTTTGATAGTCATAAACAAACTGGGTTAAACATTTTATAAAAGCCTAATTTTCTTTTTAAAAAATATTTCTAAAAAGCAGCTTAATTTCTAGGCTTAGTCTGCTGAAAATAGGAAACATTTAAATTCTACTTTCTTATCCTAACTAAAACAACCTATTACTTACCAAAGTGGTCTAAATTTTTAAAGATTACATTTTTAAACCAGGTATGGTATCACACACCTGTATTCCTAGCTCTCAGGAGACTGAGGCAGGTCTGCTGAGTTTGAAGGCAGCCTGAACTACATACTGAGTGAGTTCAACGGCAGCCTCCATCACAAAGTGAGGCCTTGTCTCAAAACACCAAAAGACTAAAAATTAAATACAAATTACATTTTTTATAGTATGGTGCAGAGATTGTGTTTCCTTGATCCTAATACAGGCCCTCAGGTGACCATGAAAAAAAGCACAACATGCACGCTGCTCACTTACTAAAGGTCTAGCGGGGACAAACGTTTCTGTCTGAAACATGACTTACTGTTGAACTAATACAAATAAACCAGAAAGCACCTGTACAGACATAAAATAGGCATCATTCTAAAAAGAGGCAGTGGGGCCAGGGAGATGGTTCAGTAGAATAAACACTTCCCTGGCAAGTGCAAGGGCCTGAGTTCAATCCCCAGTTCTGCAAAAAAAAAAGAAAAACAAATGGGGGCAAGGGATTCTCAGGAGCCAATATTGTCTTCTAAAACTGGCATACTGACTATCCCAGGATTCAGAAGCAGATACCCGAGAGAATTTTCTGTTTCGCCGAGTCCGGGGTGGGGGGCAAAAATCACAGCTTAAAAGCAATCAAGTGTATCATTCAAGGGCTGGCGAAATAGCTCAGCAGATTAAAGTGCCTGCAAGCAGGCGTAGAGGCCAGGGGTTTGAGGGCCGCACTGGGATGGTGATTGGGACTGGGCTTAGTGGCGCGTGCATATAATCCCAGCTCTTGGGAGGCTGTAAACAGGCAGACCACTATGAATCCAATCTAGTGAGACCTGAACACCCTGTAGACACTTCCCTAAAATATAAAGGGGGAAAAAAAAAAAAGCTTATCATTCAATAAGCAGTAAAATGTAGATGTAAACTGCAGACCAAAGATTATGGTATTATGTCTCTGCTTTTACGACATTTATATTTCTCTAGTAGTCTTGATAATCTTAAAAATTTAACAGGATAATTAACTTTCCAAATACAGAAGCAGTTACTTAAAATCTCTTTCCAATGTGAAGCATGAAAAGAGTTAACAAGAATGAAAACAAATACTCCATGCTTAACCCTGAAGGACCAGAGACACAACATGGCGCTTCAATAACAAAAAGTACTTTAGGCTGTGGTTTTCTTAGGCCTTAATGAGAACATGGGAAAGGTTTCGGAGAGCATTACATGAATACCAACTGCAGCAGCAGTAATTATAGTGGGGCTAACATTTCTTGAGTACTTCCCGTGTGCAAGGTGTGGTACTTCAGAAACTTCATCTCTTCTAATCTTTATACTAACCCAAAATGTCAATTTTACAAAGGAGACCAAGCACAAAGTTTAAACCCTAGGAAGGATCCGCAGCCAGGAGGTGGTGATCTATGAGGGGAACTAGGTATGGCTGACTGTGGGCCTCAATTCTACCCCCTCCATGTTTGTGATCCATGACTAGAAAAGACACACTACAAATTCCCTGTGATGAATGTGGTCACAATGTATGGCAAATACATGCTGCTACTACTACTGGAAGAAAAAGAAAGAAATGAAGAAAAAAAAAAGAATTACATGCTTTTTATTTGCTATGTACTCAATCCCAGATAACATAGTAAGTATGCTGAGAAGCATTTTAAGTATAAGAAAAAAAAGCTGATACTTTTAAGAAGCTACTAAAATGTTTCTATTCTGCTTGACTCATTTTACATATTGGTAAAAAATAGCTTTTATATAAGTCTCTATGTAAGACACAAAAACAACAAACAAAAAGCAAAGTTTACATACTGATTAATTTCCCTGCCATGTCCTTGTTGGACCTTGATTCCTTGGGGTGTTTATAGAGATACATCACTGCTCGTCCAATCCCACTATGCTTCAGGGTCTCCTGGCTCACACTAGGTAGCTGGGGAACACAAACACATACACACAATTAATCACTCAGAAGCTGGGAGCTTTGCTAATCTACGCTAGAGGACCTTTATGACCTGGCCACTCGCATCAGCACAAATGTTAAAAGCCCATTTCTAAGATCTACACATATTAAACACACAGATCCTTTGTATTCAAGCTGAGAGTTCAGTATTATCACCAAGTTGAAGTAAAACCAACCAATGTGAGATTGTGAACCAAGCATACTTACAAGTAGCAGTTTAATTAATACAGGAGTTGGCACAGGCCTCAGAAGTCAGTGCAACTGAGACTGAACCCAAGCACATCAACCTGTCTGCTATTTGACATTGGACAAAGCATTTAACTTCCTTTTTGGGGGGTACCAGAATCAAACTCAGGATCTTGTGCTTGCCAGGCAGGCACTTAAGCTGCTGAACTATCTCCCTGGCCCAGTATTTAACTTTTGAATTTTCATTTTCTCATCTGTAAAATGGAGACAGTACACCTACCTTACAGGTTTACTGTGAGGAACAGGTGAACCACAATACCTGTACAGTGCATGGCACATAGGAGGTTCTTGAGAATTCCTTGGTAAGTTCTAATAGCTGGCCCAAGGTATCAAACCCACACAAGGAAGCCTACCTCAATCTCCATACAGGTTCACAGGACTCTGAACACGTCATTCTCTCTACTTCAAGTGCCTCTCCAGGGAAGGTCCACTACTGGACTACTCTTCATGGAGATACCATTGCTACTTCAAAATAATTATTCTTCAACTGTAGGAGAATAATTATTCTCCTACAGTCATAGGAAGCTATGGGTTCTTCCATTTTATTATTAGTTATTTTTTCAAATCCCTTTAGGGGAGACTTTGGGAGAAAGAACTTATATACAGTAAAATACAGAGGTCATGAAAATACAACCCACATTAGATAATTAATGAAGTACAATCAGATTATCTGCTGCTAACCTCTTGCAGAATCTTCAACAGCTCCTCCCGAATCTTAAGTGCTGGCAAACTCCTGTCTGGTAGAGGTGACAGCCACTCCTTGATAGCAGACATCACACCACTGTCAATAAATGTCTCCTTAAGGTCCTGCCTACAATAACAACATGAAAATCAAATCTATGAAGCTTAGTTCCACTGCATCTCCCTGAGATGCTTTTACATGTTTACTAATATTTCAAACTTGCTTTTAAAAAAATTACATGAACATTCAGTATCACTGGGCCTATATTCTGGTCTCAAAAGAAAAATGAAATTTCACTTTTATTTTCTAGGCTGGGCCATTAAAGATGATTTAAAAAAAAAAAAATCAGAGGGCTGGCAAGGTAGCTCAGCAGACTAAAGTGCCTGCTCAGGCAAGCTCAGACAAGTGCAGGGGCCTCGGTTCAATCCCCAGCACCACAAGTCGTGCCAGGGTGGACTGAGCCGGCCAGAGTCTGGGCACGGTAGCGTATTCCTATAATCCTAGTGCTGGGGAGGCTGAAAGCAGGAGGATCACCATGAGTCTGAGCTAGCTGCACAGTGAGACCCTACAACAACTAAATACATTTAAATAAGTAAATAACCAGAATAAAGGCAAACCACGCAAGGCCGACTAACGGTAATATGAAAGGTACATTGCTCGCTCTATCACAGTAGGATTTCTTCAACATTTTGCGGAGGCAGAGAAACAAGAATTATTCTTTACAGGATACCAAGAATATAGCTCCCTGGGAGAAAAATGATCTCTACAAATGCTGGTAATTAAATTCCATTGTAGGCAACAGAATGGATTATATGAACAGAAAACCTGCCCACACAGCCCTGCCTGTTGGGAAGAAGCAGCAGCTGTTTAGTTGCAGCTGTCCTAAGTTGGGCTCAGGGCTCACTAATGCACTGATTCATGTTGTCTGTCAAATGCAAGCTGCAACATTATTCAAAGAGGAAGCAAAACTGCTGGTGAACATGAGAAACCAATGAAAAGACTTCCTAACAAGGATCCAATAAGCAGGGCGGCATTATTAAAGAACTACCAATGATCACGATGTGTAGGGACATACAAGTTTTCAACAATATGTGCTTGACATCACCCAATTTGTTTTTATTAACATTGAGAAAACAGAAGCAATTTTACCAGACACTAGACTATCTGTAAAGAGTAAAATTAGTAGTTTTCAAGGTGTTCCTTCATGAATCAGTTTTCTAGGTGCTGAGGAGACAGCTTGGCAGTCTAAGTGCCTGCCTGGCAAGCACAAGGCACAAGGACCAGGGTTTGATGCTGTGGCAGCCCTCGAACCCTAGGCACACAATGCTGGCCACCAAAACTGGGCATGGTAGTGCACACTTGTAATCCCAATGCTGAGGAGGCTGAGATGGAAGGATTGCTACAAGCCTGAACTGTGCCAAACCTGCACCAAACAATTTAAGAAAAAAAGATTTTTTAAAGCTTAAAAAACACAGCAATTTTCTATTCTATCAGGTATCAAAATTAAAGAAAAAATTAACGAAATCACGGTATTTCTGTGGCCTGTACAGACTGTCATTATCTCGTACCTTTTCCAGGAAATAAGATACTTACTTTTTAAGATGCATAACCACAGTAGGCAATAAAGTTAATTTTTTTAGAGCTGGCTTTTTTTGATTGTTCAACTGTCTGTCTTCCTGTTCAGAAAAAGACAAAAAAAGATTTAAGAATCCAGTACTAACTGTTACTAATGAATTATAACCACTGTAATTCTGAACCTTAAAGCAGTAGCTTCTCAAAGAAACTGCAACCTTTGCAGGGTGTCAGGGCATGGGTGTGTAATCCTGGCACTTTGGGAGGCAGAGCCATGAGGATGGCAAGATCAAGCCTGTCTGGGCCACTAAAGAAGACCCTATCTTGGGCCAGGGAGATAGCTCAGGGGCTTACATGCCTGCCTGGCAAGTGCAAGGTCCTGAGTTCCATCCCTGGTACCACAAAAAAAAAAAAAATAGACCCTATCTCAAAACAATTAAAAAGTGAAAACCACCAGCGCCACTGCCACCACCCATTGGAACGAGATATATATACATATACATATATACATACATATATGTGTGTATGTGTGCATATATATATATATATATATATATACATACACATACATATATGCATGAAGGTGGCTCTGGGCACAATCTTCAGCATGGAAAAAAACCATTATTTTTCCTATAAGTATTAACATGCTCCAGCATCTATCCAGCTTATTAAATGACTCACAGCTCAGGGAGAGATCATATACAGTACATGTACTACAATGTTAAGAAGAAATGGTGAGAAGTCCCACTTAGTGACTTTGTTCGTGCCTGTACAACACTTACGGGCAGAACTGTAATGTATAACAGAACATGAAAATTCACTTCTGTACTACAGAGTACAATCAGCAGAAATTAAGAGTACTGTAGAAACAGGGTAGCCCATACCAAGCCAAAACAATGGGTCCCAAGTCTGAACACACCGTGATTGTAAGCCTCAACTGACATTAAACAGGCTTGTTTAATGCTTGTTAGATGAGGAATGTCTGTATATACATACTTCTTTGTATCTGTCCGAGTCCGTCAAATCCATAAAATTATTAGTTACTTTCAACAATTCTAAATAGAGGCACAATTTTAATTTAAAGAACTGGCACAATTACCAAGTTTTCAGAGTTCATTCAAAGGACAAAATTATTATAGCTGGTCAGTTTTAGTCTGTCTTCAAGAACAATTTTCCAGATATGATTTGTAAGCTTCATGTCCAAGAAAGACTTTTAGTAGTTACTTGAGTAATATTTATTGCTTAGGTGCGAAAATGTCAAACTCTACAAATGCACAATGTAGTTGTCCGGCTCATCTGAATGAGTAGACGCACAGGGCAGCTCTGTGTCACCTAGATCCACCTACTTTTCCCTGCCTCTTACGCACTGATCACTATTAATACTTCAGCTAGGCTGTCTGCAAGGACTGATAGTGGTTGTTACCAATGAATTATTGCTACTATAACTGATTCTTAAACAACACTTGGACAATTTTTACAATTTGGATATTTTTTATTTATTTATTTATTTATTTATTTTTTGTGGTACCAAGGATTGAACTCAGGACCCTGCACTTGCCAGGCAGGCACTTTTTCTGCTGAGCTATCTCCCCAGCCCCAGGACAGATTATTTAAATGCAAGGAAGTAGATGCAATCTCTAACCAGAGGCAAGAGAATGACATTTGAAAAATTTATTTCAGATGATTTTGCCAATTTTATTATTCCTCCCTGCCTTGCCCTCATGGAGTCTCCTTCACTCTCCTTACAGAACAAAAGCTATTTTCTGCCAGCTGAGATGCCTGCAGATCTCATAGATGGGGCTTTCCCTCCTGCAATACTCCTTTTGAAGTCATGTCTTGTGTCAACCTGCATTTCATCTAATGCAATGTCTAGAAACAGGCTGAGGACAATAACATTTACATCGGAGAGGGCAACAGAACACCTGCCCTTCCACTTGAACCTCATCCACATGCACTTCTGAATCCTTTCCAGTGAGTTTGGAAAAACAGGGAAGCATATAGAAAGCACTGAGCTGAGGGACCAGTAGTGCATATAAGATGACTTTTGCTTCCTGAACACTTAAATGTCAGGGTTATCAGGTCTACTACTCTGGGAAGAATGGAAGAATCTGGGATCCACCACACACCACAGTTCCTACTGACATAAATGCATGTGCTGAGTACGGTGTCTCCCCATGACTCTCCCGTAGCTTATGCAGTCGAGGGAGAAAGGAGCTATGGCGGTATCCACAAAGCACACAGGGACAGGACAGGGCAAATGCATGCGGCACACTCCCCTGGGCCCATGCTACATGGGATGGTTCTGTGGCTAACTGGACAGTTTAAAGTGGATATTTTCAAAGCAGCCATATCAGTATCTGTATTTATCTTTAGTCACAAAAATGCAGCAGTTTACTTGCAAAATCCACCCCCCCCAAAATAAATTTGTATGTAGCCGGGCATGGTGACACATGCATATTATTCCAGCACTCTGGAGGCTGAGGCACGGGGATCATTGCAAGTGAGATCAACCCGGGCTAAGTGAGCTCAAGGTGACGCTGTCTAGAAAACACTAAAAAAAAAAAAAAGAAAGGGGGGGGGCAGTGAGATAGGCGAGCAATCTAAAGCAAGCTTAGGCAAGCTTAGGAAGGTGCAGGGGACTGTAGTTTGACCCCCGGTACCACATGCCACACGAGCCCCACCTTCATGACCAGCAAAGCGAGTGAGCAAGTGAGCAAGCGAGAGAGAGAGAGAGAAAGAGAGAGAGAAAGACAGCCAGCCAGCCAGAGATGCAGACAGAGATAGAGAGAGGACCGACCAACTGACCAACCGACCAACCAACCAACCAACCCAAATAAAGTAGCAAGTCAAAACCTAGTCTGTGTTCTCACTTCAGCAGCACATATACAAAACCTGGTCTGTTTGAATTTGATAAGGAAGACTTGTCAAGGGAACATTAAAGGAACCATTTCTTCACAGCAAGTTGAAATCTGCATGCAAGTCAGGATTCGTGTATGTCTTAAAACTCGACTTATGGAAATCTACTGAGCTACTACAAGCATTCACCCCACTTAGGACCTCCTAGAATGGGTGAATGGATGAACTTGTGATTTAAACCACGGGCCTGCATATTTTTCTTGACCTCAACTTGTTCCCTACGTGTAGGCTCAATCTTTTCGGTATTCAGGTTACTGTTTTCAGCAGAAGCCAGGAAAACAACTTTGTAGTAGTCAGAATATTATCCTAATCTATATGGTTTACTTTATTGTAAAGAATGGAGAACAGTAGTCAATAGTTTTATACTCCTTAAAAAAAAAGTTCAATTGCAGCCTCCACTAATAATTCAGTACCATAGCAGCAAAGTATTATTTATAAGAATTCGGATTTTAAAAAAAGAGTGAAAAAAGAAAGGAATCTGGAATTTTATATTTATACTGACTAGTCAGCAAAATAATGCAAGAAAATTCCATTTTCAAAAACATTAAGAGCAGTAAATGTTTTATCACAAAAAGCAAAACATTTTCATGTGGTTTTAAGTAAGGAACTAAGCATTTCTTAAAAAGCTACCTGACAGAGAAAGAAGTGAGCCAATCTCACCTCAGCAGCTTCATTCATCTTGACAATCATGGCGCTAACAACATCATCAGCGTCACTAATAAAGGTGCCACCATCACGATTCCGTCTCCGCTTGCCACTCATGCTTTTCTTCCGCTGCAACATCATCTCAAAATCGGACAGGAAGTCCATACTGAGCAGTGACATAGAATTAAGAATTAAATGACATCCAAATTCCTTTCATCCATTATCATGAGAACACGTACTGCCTAACTCTAACTCAATGAGGTGTTGCATTTTAAAAGTGCAAGCACTAATAACCTGCTACTCAAACAGCTACCAGGAGACCTGGGTCTACCTCTTGTTCTACCTCAAGTATCATACATTAATCACAAACAGCCTGAAACTTTGATAAACTACTTCACACTTCTATTTATTAGCTCTGAGAAGAAACACTGCAGTTTTCATTCAGAAAGTTTCATTCATGAAACTTGAGATGCACTGCCTTTCATTGGAGTAGGTATTAATATGCTTTTCTTTCTATTGCTTATACAGAAAAAATAAACTGCCTTTTCATGGTCAGAGCACAACTCAAAACAATAGGACTGAGATGAAAGACAAAAATCTATAGTTTTAAACACCTGAGACTTTTATAGGGGCCGAGGACATAGCTCAGTGGCGCCCAGCACAAGGCCCTGAGTCTAATCCCTGACACCAATCCCTGACACCACCAAAAAAGAGACTTTCATAGCTTTTATCAGTCATGCTTTTGTTTGTTTGTTTGTTTGTTTGTTTGTTTGTTTTTTGGCAGAACCGGGGATTGAACTCAGGCCCATGCACTTGCCAGGCAAGCGCTTATGCTACTCAGCTATCGCCCTGGCCCTCTATCAGTCATACTAGAAAGACAAAGTTGATCCTTTGATGCTATAAATTTAAATTTCTAAGTACTGTACTGCCATATTCACTCAGCACAATACTAAAATATGACAATACAATCTTCTATTCTAAGACTTTAGAATTATTTCTTTGTTCTCAAATCAGCTTTCTCCAAAACAAATATATTTTTAAACTTCTTTTTCTTCAGAAGAGTTGGTGAGCCACCATGTTAAGTAACACCACAAATTAGGGCAGTGGAGCACAGGCAAATGCCAGTAAATAATTCACGGAGAGTAGCATACAGAGAGAAGGGAGTGAGAGACAAAGTAAAGAGACTGCATCCTAAAGTTAGAAATCAAAATGAAAAAAAGAGCATTTAACAGTCTCTACCTTTATCTATTTAGCTTTTAAACAAATTCCTTAAAATAACAAGCAAATCTTATTAAATTCCTATTATTGTGTTTAGTGAAATTCTGCATCATTTCTTTTTTTAAACTATTTTGTATTCTCTTTAAAAATATATATAATTTTAAAAAAAAGTAAATCTTGGAACTTACTGTTTGCCCCTCTTGATGTTATCATCAGAATCTGAATCTTCAGCTTCTTTGATTTGTGTTTCACTTTTTTCTTCTTCCAAATCTTCTTGATTAAAACCCTAAAGACAAGGGAGGAAAGAGAGATGGCTCAGTAGAATAAGCGCTTGCCTGGCAAGTGCAGGGTCCTAAGTTTAATCCCCAGTACCGCAAAAAAACAAACAAAAAAACCCTAAAGACAGAGTTGTCAGTTATTACAGCCCCCTCATAGATTTTTTCTTTGGAAAACTGCTTTAATTTGTCTAACAGATTCACAAAGAACAAAAA
>PVKA01022213.1:0-37444 GCA_004027165.1 Ctenomys sociabilis
AAAAAAAAAAAAAAAAAAAAAAAAAAAAAAAAAAAAAAATTCTTATGTAGGTGGTAAAAGAAAGAAACAAGATCCATTGATATGCTGCATTTAAGAAACACATTTAAGCATAAAGAAATTCACAGACTAAAATTCAATTGATAGAAAACAATTCTCCGTACCACATAAACCCAGAAAAAGGTAGGAGAAGCTGTTTTATTCATAGACAGTGAAAACTTTAAGCCAAAACTCATCAAAAGAGACAAAGACCACTGCAAATTAGTTAAGGAAAAACTCCAAGAAGAGCTAACAGTCATAAATATTTATGTACCAAACCCAGATTCACTCAACTACCTAAGGCACCTCAACTTACAAAACTGAGTAAGCACTAAAACGTTTGTAGGAAGGGATCTTAATGCCCCACTTTCACCAATGGATAGATCAACTAGACCAAAAAAAAAAAAAAATCAATTAAGTAATGCTGGAATTAAACCAAGGCTGTGAGCAAATGGACTTGTGAGATGTCTACAACATGTCACCCCCCAAAAAAACATCAAATACACCTTCTGCTAAGTTACATATGGGACATGCTCCAACGTAGATCATATATTACCTGGAAAAATGGCATGGTGTAAGGGTGAGTCAGAGGGCAACTGTTCTATGGTAGCCAAGAAATAAAGAAATAAAGTATGGAGCCCAGAACAGATAACACCTCTATATGCGCACCTCCAAAGCTCTCTCTTCTCGTTTTTAAAAAAATACAAAATAGTAAAAGAAAGTACTAGAAATAATATCCAGTTTCATTAAGCAAAGTAACAGGAATTCAACAATGCTTGCTATATTGCCCAACATTGTCCTTAAATCAGTTGTTCAGGTAACCAGATATAAATGTGCAAACTTGGTTTAAAAAAAAAAAAAAAACAACTACAACATGAGACCCTGAAAGAGTAAATAAAATCTGAAAGGTATAAGGTATATGTACTGTGAAAAGGAATTTGTTCAATTGGAAGGAAAAACTGAGACCAAGTAAAGGACAAAAGAAAGAAGGGAAAAAGATATATTTATGTATATATGCAGGATGATTTGGATAATTATAGTGCTGACTTCTGCTGGTATTTTGAAAGGAGCAGTTAATGCTTGATTTTTTTTTTTTTGTCTTTTTATTCAAGGGTCCCCCTTTTAGCATGATGTTGAATCATGAACTGGTCAGTGGTTTCATGTACTGCTAAGCATAGGAAATCTAAACAGTTTCCTTTAAATACAGGAGACTTTGGAAGAATATTTTAGATCTAAACCATGATATGCTCACCAGATAGGTTGTAAAGCTCTCCATATTTGCTGTTTTCTAGAAGAGTTTATAAAAGACTGATTCTATTTCTCTATGACTGTTTGGAACCATTTACCAGGGAAACTATTTAGATTAGAATATTTTCATTGGGAAGACTGAAGAGTATACATTTATCCATTTTTTGGTTGATAGGCCTTTGTGTTCTTTCCAAAGTTTGGCTATTAAAAATAGTGCTGCTATAAACATGGGTGCACATATGTCACTGTGGTACGATGTTTTCAATTCTTCTGGAAAAATACCCGGAAGGGGAATAGTCGGGTTGCATTGGACCTCTAACCCGAGTTCTCTGAGGAGTCTCCACACTAATTCCCGCAGTGGGTGTGCCAGCCTGCACTCCCACCAACAGCGAAGAAGGGTTCCTCTTTTCCTACAGCCTCTCCAGCATTTGTTATTGCTTGATTTTTTTGATGCTATCATCTTGTTGTGGTGAGATGGAATCTCTTGTGTTGTTTTAATTTGAAGATCTCAAATGACTAATGAGGTTGAACATTTTTTCATATACTTGTTAAGAAAATGAAAGAGTAAATAAGATCCAAAAGGTACACTAGATATTGTGAAACTGCTTAAAAGGAAAGAACAACTGGGAAAGGAGAAAAAGAAGAGATAGATAGATAGATAGATAGATAGATAGATAGATAGATAGATAGACAGACAGACAGATGATAAATAGAGACAGATATATAGATCTATCTTGCATATATCATCATATATATATATATATCATATATACAAACTAAAGTAGTTGTACTATTAATTTCTAGTAGTTCATTGACAGGTATAGTTAGTGCTATATTATTCAATCAATTTTGCATGTCTATGTCTGGTAATCCGAGCAACTACTTTGGAGATAATGATATGCAACATAATACGCAAACAAAAAAGGGGATACAAAGGAAGGACCATTCTGTATTTGTATATACAGAACAGTTTGGATAAATATGCAGTACTTTCAGTTAATTCTATGAGAAGAAAGATTTGCACCAATAGTGTTTGGACAGGACATCCTGTCTGCTCCTTGTACTATGGATAACCACTAGGAAGATAACAATGTAAAAAGTATTAATTATTGAAACTGTACTATGAATCAGCTTTAAAAAAAGATAGGTATACAGCTGCGTTCTCTTAATTCAATGAATAGAGGGATCTGCTCTAATAGTGTTTGTGAATAGAATATCATGTCTGCAACTTGTACAACAAATAACCACTAGGAAAATAACATGCGATGTATTAATTATTGAATCTGTTTAACTAATATGATTTGAAACGGTCTCATTGCTATCTGTTCTTCAATAAAATTATGAAAAAAATAAAATAAAATAAAAAATAATAAAATAAAATAATTTTTTTAAAAAGAAAGAAATCTATTGTTAATTTCCTATCATCTTGTTTTAAAGTTCTGCACTATTTATTTTTTCTTTAAAATAAACAGAATTGGGCTGGGGAGAAGGCTCAGTGGAATAAGCGTTTTTCCCCCGGCAAGCGCAAGGACCTGAGTTCAATCCCTAGTTCCACCAAAAAAAAAAAAAAAAAAAAAAAAAGAAAGAAAATAACCAGAGTTTAGGTTCAATCTTCTTTGCAAAGGATTTTCAAAATTTTACTTTGATGCTGGTGAGATAGTTCAGCGGTTTAAAGCACCTGCTTAGGCAAACTTAGACAGCACAGGGGACCACGGTTCAATCCCGACACCACATGCCACAACAGCCCCGCCCTCAGGGTGGGCTGAGCTGGCAAAAAAAAAAAAAAAAAAAAAAAAAAAAATTTAGTTTCTTGAGACAATTATAGTACATTGTTTTTTTAAAAAAGAAATGTATGTTTTTACTTAAATTATCAAAATATAGTTTTCGTTTTTGTTTTGTAGAGATAGAATCCTAAGTGATAGCCACTCTATGTTATTGACTCAAGTTTTTAAATGTCTTTTTACTTTCTTGCTCCATCTTATCAGTGGCTTGTTGATTTTTTTATTCTTCTTTTTTTTTTTTATAAAAAGCAACCACTTCTTTGGTTATCTACTCTATTGCATCTTTTTAATTATTTTCTTTTGCTGTTTATATTATTTCTTTCTTTATGATTCTTTGGGGTCTTCATTGCCTTTTTTTAAACTTCTTGTAGTGGACATATGGATGTTCCAAATTTTTTCTTTCTGGTAAAAGGATATAACCTTGTAAATTTTCTTCTAAGAGTGTCTTTCAATGATAACCTTAAGATTTCATGTCTTATTTCCATTACTGTTTGATTACAAGTATTATAGAACTTCGTGTTTTACAATTTCTGATACACTTCATTAAACAAGGCATGGTCCATTTGATGTCACAACCAGAAACTCCTGACACAATGGTGTAATTTTTGGTATAAACTGAGGTAAAATTGTCACCAAATTAAAAGCTGTAATATAAGCATGAAGTACAACGTTGGAGTTAATAAAACAAAATTGCATGTAAATCATAGTATTGCCTTCAATATGAAAGCAAAATATGTGAAATTACATACTTCATATAATATAATTATATTGGGCTATATACTAGAGAACTTTCATAATAATTTTTCTTTGATACTGCCTAGACAATTTATTATTCATTTTCTTGATTTACAAATAATTAGGAACTTCATAGTTACATTTTTGTTACTGATTATTCCACATACAACTCTCACTGGAAGATGCGATATATATAATTTCAATATTATGGAATTTCTTGAAAGCTACTTTATTGACAGCACATAGTTAATTTTTGTAAGTGTTCATATGTACTTACTGTAAAGTTTTTATGAAAAAATATACTAATTTATACATACTAATCTTATATATACTATTTTTATATATACTAGTCTTATGCGTGCTATTTATATTTACTAGTCATACAATTATATTATATATGTGTTATATATACATATGTGTAGTCATGTTCTGTATACATATATGTTATATATATGTATAATATATGTATAACTCTATATAATCATATAAATATTTAGCATATGTAAATTATCTATTTTTATAACATTTAGGTAGCTTGTGTATAGTATATGCAAATTAGATGACTTGTGTTATTCAATGTCTTTTACGTTTTCTTTGTTTCTTGGCCACTTTATTTTTGGTTTTGTTTTGATCTTTAAATTACAGAGAGGATGTAAATTGTTTATTAAAATTACAGCTACAAAGCACAAAAATACAAAAACTAATACACAACTTTATAAAATGAGGACAATAAAACGGAACGCTCACAATTGCTCATCTCAGCAGTTTCAGCTCCCAGTACCCAATAATTGCTTGTTGTTCTTGAAAAAGTATTAAAATTATAAATGAATTAATCTATTTTGTACTTGATATGATTCTTCCACTTATCTTTTTGATTCTTACTGTTTTATACTTCACAGTTTTTGAGACTTCATTACTGAATAAATATAGATGTATTTCTTTTATTTTTTTAATAAAAATAAGCCTTCCCTTTTTATTAAGTCGTTATCTGAGGTATTTTATAACAATAATGAAAACTGATTAAAACAAAAGGATATCGAGACTCAAAAATTTACCCAAGGCCATGTAGATAATAAAGCTCTTGGATGACAGCTTTGTCATAGATTTAGATTTAAATCAGTACATTTTCTTGTTAAATTTAATCCTTTATCAGTCATACAATCTCTATCTCAACTGGTTTTCTGCTTTAAAGAAGATTTTATATTAGTTTAACGGTTTTCTTTTGGTTAGTATTTACGTTATACATTTTTCGATGAAGGTTGAAGATAACAAAAAGTTGCTTTCCTATAAACAGATTATAGTTGGATCTTATCTAATCCATTTATACTTAATACAACTACTGAAGTATTTAAATTCAAACATAGTGCCTTCTTTTTTTTCTGTATATAATAACTATTACATTTATTGCACTGCTCTTTGATTTCCCTTGGATTAACTTCCCCATTCACTTTTTTACCATGCTTTATGTTACTATTATTCTAATAATTTCACCAGAGATTACAGCACATATTTTGATATGCTATAGAATATAGTATACTATATATATATATTTGGTATAGCATCTCACTATGTAGTTTGGACTCATAGTGATCCTCCTGTCTCAGCCTCCCTAGTGCTGGGATTACAGACATGCACCACAGTGTCCGGTTTCAGGGGCCAGAAGGGTGCTCCTGGTTCCAGGGCTGGTATGGTGCATGATACCCAGGATCAAACCCAGGTCCTTGCACTTGCAAGGCAGGCACTTAGATCACTAAGCTATCTCCCCAGCCCCAGTATGCATGATATTAATCAGTACTCTTACCATTTTTCAGATATTACGAAGACCCCCTCATCCTTTGTCATTTTGTTGTGCTTTTAAATTTTCTTCTATTTACATAATATTAGCATATGTTTATGTTTATTCATTTATTATCCATTTTCTCATATTTTTCACCTATTTCTTACAGACCCATTGGTAACAATTCCTGTTTGCTTACTTTTTTTGTTCATGGCCTCTAGATTCATAATCCCTCTTTCAAAATGTTGAGGGTGTAAGCCCCTTGTTTTCTGTCCTCCACTTGTTCTAAGGAGACATTAGCTGAAATTTCCTGGAAGGTAATGTGCTTCTGTTCTCTTGCTGCTTTGAAGATTTTGTTTTTAATATTTTCTCTGAACTGGTTTCACTATGATATGTCCAAGCTTAATTTTCTTTGTTATTGTCTGGATTGAGTTCATAGTGGTTTTGAATCTGAAATTTCATGTCTTTAGTCAAACTTAGAAAACAAATGAGCCCTTACCTTTCTATTTGTTAGTTTCACTCTGTTCTTTCATGCCCCTCCCCCTAAACTCCATTCAAGCACCTTTCATTACTTTTTATTTTCTGTTCTATCTGGTTTTTCTGTAGCCTGAATATTTTAGTTTTTTCTTTCAGTTTTCTAAATTTATTCTTGAGCTGTTCAGTTTAAGATTTCCTTCAAACTGAATTATAAACTTCTTAATTTTCATTGTTTCTACTGCTATGAATTTCCATTGAAATAAACTCTTTTTATAGTTATATTTCTTTAAATTTATTAAGCAATTCCTATGCTAGAAAACTCAGTTGTCTGGGTAACTTGAATATATATCTGCTGTCATTTGTGTCTAGCTGTTCCTGAAAAGCCTTGTGCAGTTATGCAGTAGTTTCTGGAGCATATGATTGATTTTTTTTTTTTTTTTTTTTTTGGCAGAACCGGGGATTGATCTCAGGCCCTTGCACTTGCCAGGCAAGTGCTTATTCTACTGAGCTATCTCCCCGGTCCCTTGTGATTGATTCTTGATCCAGTGCTGGTATTGCATTGGATCACTCTAGCCCTGAGGTGGGTAATTTGCATTGTGTGAGAGGGGAGGGAGGCTAGCTAGCTGCAAGAGCTGTTGCTTCCCTCTTTTATCCTTTGCTTTTTGCCACCGTCATGGATGGCTGCTCTCTGCCTTGTGCTGCTCTGCCTTGGAGCCAGCTGAATATGTACTGAAACCTCCAGTAACTGTCAGCTAAATAAACCTTTCCTTCCTTCATTTTGAGTGTCAGGCATTTGTCCCAGCAACGAGAGAAGAGTAATCAAGTCAATGTCTTTTTCATTGATTTGTATTCAGTTGATTTATTTTTATGCTTATTTACATTTGACTGTTTCTGGACATTGTGTCTATACAATTACTAGGACCATACAAGGCTTGGAAGTTCACATCATTCTGTAGAGATGATTTCATGTTTTTGCTTTGTTTTGGGATTGTAGTTGGGGTAGGAAATATAACTTTAATTCAGTTAGGAACTTAGCTTTTCAAAGTGGGATTTCATACTTTTTTGGAGATAGGCCTATTTCTGAATTTTTCTTGTTACTTGAATGTGTCTTGGGGATTCCAAGTGAAAGTGAACTGCTAAGCAAAATTTCACCCTTTTTAACAGATACGTAGCTCTAACTACAACCAATGAAATTTTCCAAATGTCTCAGTGTCTAAGGTGTTCAACATGCTGATTTGTGGCCAATTATATAGGCTCCTAAGTGCTCCAACAAGTGTCTTGGTAAAATAATGTGTTTTCAGGTTTTAGATTAATCTTTCAGAACTTCCTTCTATGATTAGCTTTCCAGTGCATGGTGTATAAAAGGTACCTGAGTATTTGCAGAACAAGCATTTTGTATCTCATGTGCAAGACACCTACCTATTGCATATTGCCACAGAAGCTTTCTCAGAAATCTTTCATTGAAAGAACAAAAGTGGTTGAACAGAGAACAATGAGAGGTAGACAGACTGTGTGTTCACAATGCCTCATGCATTGAGCTGGGAGCTTTACATTATGGCTTCTTTTAATTTTCACAAAAGCCCTCTGAGTGACTGAGTGCTATCATTCTTGTTTTGTATAGAAATAAATTCAGAGAAAAGACTGGCTATTTCATAACTGATAGTTCGTAAGTGATCTGTGGAATAGTTTGCATTCAATACAAGGTGACATGAGACTAAAGTTTATTGTCCTTTTATTATTCCCTGACAATAGAGGAAATTATTGAGATGATAGAGTTCCTGTCACAGGCTCTCTACATTAGCTAAAGGAAAAATTATTCTCTGAACTTATAACTCATTGAGGTTATTTGAAAACTTGTGTTGGTTTGTATTTTTTTTTAGTCAAAGGACAGCCTTTAGTCCTGGTTCTTTTTATTGTGTCATGGGTATAGTCCTGATTTGAGGAATTTTATTTTTCCCCCAAAGGAACTAGATGTGTTCTTTTTCTTTTCTGTTTTGAACCTATGATGTTCTTCTGGTAGGTGGGGTGAGTTTAGGAAGCTGAAAGACTTCTTCAGAAGATAAACAAGGCAGTCTTGAATAGGTCACTGAGCAGCAGATGGTGGGAGCCTGGGCCACTTACGTTGTCACATGGGAGCATTGACCCCTGGGAGCAACGACGATAACCCATCTGCCTGCCTGGCTGCCACAAGTCAGACTGAGACCCACCTTGGAATCCTGCCTGCTTGGTAGAGAACCTTTCTAACAGAGAAGACTATACTCTGATACCCCAGGAAAGAAATGAGGAACTAACACATCCATTGTTTTATTTTTTTTAGCTTAGAAAATAGCATGTTTTCCCTTCTTATAAGATCAGCACATTGCAATAGTTTAGATCTTGAATGTCCCCTAAGAACCAGTTCCTTGCCTGGGGAGTTCTTGAGACGTGGGTCTGGCGGGAGGGGTGCCATCACTGGAGGCGTAACCACGAGGGTCCTGTGGCCTCCCTGCGCCAGGCTCAGCCCTGCCTGCTCCCAGGCACCAGGGCTGAGCGGCTTTGTCCTCTCGCCCATTCCCAACACAAAGTGACACTTCTGAGCCAAAGGACGGGGTCAAGTGGGCACTCACTCTCTGTGAACCAGCAGAAATGATTTTTCTCTTTGTAAACTGGTATATTTGTTGTAGTAAAGGAGGTAGAAATTTGTTATAGCATTTATTATAATAATGGAAGACTAAAATGCACATGTTCATTTCGGAGTCACATAAGGTTTGTCTATAAATCTCCCCAAAAATCTTATTAATATTTCAATGCATATACATCAGAAAATTTCATATATCTATATATCTATATATCTATATATCTATATATATATGTATATATTGAGTTCTTATAAAATTCCACATGTAATTTTTATAAAATTCCAAATATTGTTTTTATAAAAATTAGATACTTCTCTTCATTATGACTTTGAAACCTGATTTTTCACTTACTATATTATGCCTTTTCTAGTTTATATTGTTTAAATAGCTGACAGTATAAATCTACCATGAATTACTTTTGAGGGCACCTTGGCAGCTCCAGTATTTTCCATTATAAATACCATAATAATCATTTGCATATGTCCTTGTAAGCTGGGCTTTGAAATGAAGTCAGAGAATATTTCTTTATTCTAGATAATAAAGGCATGCAAAATAAAAGAGGTGCTGCTCATGAAGCAATGGACTTGCAGTACACTAGGCACTGGCAAACAATTCAAAGCATAACAAGAGTTACTCAGCTCACAGTGCCATGTAAGCATGTGGCAAATGCTTGTTGGGGCTGGGAGCGAGGGCACCCTGTTGGAGGATGAGGTGCTCAGCAGCTGAAGGGTGAGCAAAGGTTTGGAGATGAAACTGGACTAGAGGGAACTGAGCACCTTTGGTAGAAAGGCCGTCATGTAAAAGGTTGGAAATAAAAAGCGGCACAACCAGCTCATTACTGCAGTGAAAACCAGCATGCAAGGAGTGAGAAGAAGGCACAAAGTGATGGCTGAGAGTTGGAGGACTGAGGGCTTTAGGGAGATGGTAACACAGACTGGGCTATATCAGAGGATTGAGGATTTTAGGCAGTTAGGTAGCATGATTCGTCTGAAGGTTTTGTGTTGTTTTCTTTTTTAAGACAGGGTCTCACTGTGCAATGTTCAAGATAGTCTTGAACTCATGGCAATCCTGCTGCCTCAGGGCCACACCCCAGTCCTGCCACCAAGCGCTGGGATTATGGGCTTGCACCACCATGCCCCGCTAAGGTGAGTGTCTTTGAAAAAGGGGTTAGATGAGTGGCCAAGCTCTGGGTGAAAAAACCCTAAAGATTAAAGTGAGAGAGGATTGTGGCTTGTAGAAACACAGGCATATACTTACTTCAAAATGGGTAAAGTTAAAGTGTTACTAAAAAGTTGATAGTATTCTGAAATTACATGTTTAGCATGAAAGAGAAGGGCCAAGTAAAAATCTCAGATTTCTAGCTTGAGTTTTGTAAATGGAAAGCATCCTGTCCTTTACGCAGGACATGTGAAAGTTGGTATACTTCCACACATCACAACAAAGACATCCTAGGTAGCAGCGATGCCTGCAGCGGTGTGTCTCACACAGGATAACTGAACCACACCCAGAACTTTCTGAGACAGTAGCATACAGACAGAAGTTACAAGCAGGGGAGAGATGGGATCCCTTGAAGATCCCAGGACAGGGAGCTTAAAAACAAATGGAGGCGATGACTCAATACTCTGAAAGAATGTCCTGAGAAGGGCCAGGGAGATGGCTCAGTGGAATAAGGGCTTCCGTGGCAAGCGCAAGGTCCTAAGTTCAACCCCCGGTTCTGCCAAAAAAAATGTCCTGAGAAATGTAAGGAAGTCAAGGGTGCAGTTATAGAAAACAAGAACCAAAAATTCCTGCCCTCAGTGCACATGGTATTCAGGGTCCATGTGATGGAATGATGGAAGCCACTGTGGAGCAGGCTGGGAAGAGAGGGAGGGATGCAGGCTGCTTCCCTAAGTCTGTGGCTAAAGTGAAGGGGAACTCAGCTTTGGCCGCAGGGGAATTTCGTTCAAGACTTTGTTTCTGAAATTATTCATTGACTTGTTTTGAAGAGAGTAGAGACATATTAAAGATTTTCAAAAGCCAAAGGAAAGGACACAGTAGAGGAGGGAGTTTGAATATATAAGAGAAAGATGTATTCATGTGAAATTCCCAAGAAAGGTTGGCAAGCTGAAAGTCAACACCTCTATGAATAGGTCTTTGACTTCTTTAGTTAGATTAATTCCTAAGTATTTCATTTTCAGCAGTGCTATTGTGAAAGGTATTGTTTCTCTCATTTCCGTCTCAGTGTGTTTGTTTTCTGTGTAGAGGAATGCTATTGACTTTTGGGTGTTGACTTTGTATCCTGCTATGCTACTGAATTTGTGGATCAATTCTAGTAGCTTCTTGGTGGAGTTTTGTGGGTCTTCCAAGTAAAGCCTGCATTTTGTACTCTGAATAACTACTATGAAGACAGCAATATGCAATGTAATAATTATTGTAACTGTCCTAGTAACCTATTTTGGAACTGTCTCATTGCTATTTCTTTCTCAATAAAATTAATTAAAAAAACACCTATATGAGGTGGGTCAGTTTTCTTAGAATCCTGAGGAAGAAGAAAGGATAGGATTGCTACGCAGGGCAGACAGCATGAACTTGATGACTTTACTTTTCTCTGAAATAAGAGGTGGGACCTGCTTAAAAGTGGGGTTAGTTAAGTATGATAAGGGAAGAGCATAGAAAGTAATGCAGAGAAGCAGAACAGCATTACAGGCAAGTGTGACATGCTAGTTTTGGTCATCACACATTTATTAGTGAAATCAACATGACCTACTTGTGGCATTTAGCTATTTAAGGAGTGGTTTGGAACACACAGATTGTTAATTTATCAGGAATTAGATATTTTGTCATATAGGATAGACAAAAGAAAGAGATAAAGGAGTTTAGCATATTGCTTGCAGGAAAAATAAAGTAATAGATCATTGACTGTGAATTATAGAAGAAGGGGGAAAGGAACAGGCTAATGAACTGAGGGAAATTAGGAGGATCAATTAAGTAAGTTCACCTGAAGGTTAAAGATGATCAGGCCTGGGGAGATAGCTCGGAGGCAAGTGCAGGGTCCTGAGTTCAATCCCCAGTATCACAAAAAAAAAAAAAAAAAAAAAAAAAAAAAAAAAAAAAAAAAAAAAAAAAAAAAAAGACTAAAGATGATCAAAATGGGAATAATTGATCAATACAAAAGACAAGCATACAGATGGTTAATAATTGAATGGTAGAATAATTTTTGTTATGACAAAGTCTCCTGGTCATGATGTCTAGTAGCTCAGATTTGAGAAAAGTCATTAAATAAGAGGAGATAAAATAATAATGGTGTTGGATGGTGAATGTTAGAGTTATTTGATGTTCTGAAAGATTTTAATTTGGCCAAAGTTCCAACAGAGGCTTATTTCATATGACATTATGTTATATTAGCTATGCCAATATAGTGACATAAGGCAAACAGTCAAATGTTATTAAACAGTACTCCACAATAAAAAAAAAAAAAACAAAAAAACATTGCATTTAAGTTGCTGCTGATCTGAAGGAGTCGGTGGCGTTTTTATAACAGCAGAATTCAGAGCAAGTTAAGATTGGACTAGAATGATGCTGATCTTGGAAAATTTACCTTAACCTTTTTAGCCTTAATTTTTGAATCACTGATATGAGCTTTCTAATGCCAACTTTATGTCGGTGCTGTGAGGATAAAACCAGAGTTCATAGTGCCTGGCATTTAGCACACACGCAGTAAGCTAATTTCTTCCCTTGTGAGAAGTCTACTCTAAAGAAATACCAGCTTTTCAGGGGCAAAACCTGTGAACTGCTCTATTGGATTGGGAAAACAAATCAATTCTCGAAATTATAATTTTGTGCCAAAGAAAGAAAATGAATAGTTTTCCAGAGGTAGTAAGATGCCTTACTTCCTACATTTCTTTATAATATGGAAATTGAATCTCATTCTGTGGTGATTACAATTCAGTCTCTGGAGATAATTGCTCCTAATTGTAATCCTTTAATGAATAACATTGTGGGGAAAAATGCAGCTAAACAATGAGGTTGATTACCTGAGGTTTACAGCATGCAGAGAGGTGTCAAAAATAGGGCAAAGTCCTCAGCTGAAAACTGATTCGTGAATGTAAGCTAGAATTTTCTCTGAGATTCAAGAAGTACGTTTCTTCTAGTTCAAAGGAAGCCCACTCAAGCTGTGGCCATATGAGCCTGGAAAATATTGGCTTCACTGTTTAGTAAAGCTGAGTGCTTACTGTGTACCTAGGGCTTTCCCAGAATGGTACAATCCTTACAATTTCTCTGATTCCCATTCTTCAACTAAGAAAGCTGAACTTAGATTAAATTAATTTCCTATGACTGAGGGCAAAGCCAGAATTTGAAGTGTGTTTGTCTTCAGAACATATCTCTTGTGTTGTACTGTCACCAGGCAAAGTTCTGGTGGAACATGTAACAGAATTTCTCTGGAGAGTATATTAGTGTTCTTACAGAAATGCAAAGCCAACTATATATGGATAAAAAGGTCTACTATAGGTAACTGGCTCATGTGACTCAGGGATGGCAAGATCTGAATTTGCAGTGAAGGGGCAGGCTGGCTGATGTTGAGGAAGACCCTTGAAGGCTGTCTGCTGGAGAATTCTCACTTTCTCAGAGACCTCAGTCTACTTCATTTCATTATTTAAATAATAACTAATTGCTGAAGACTGCCCACATTAGAAGGCAATTTTCTCAAAGTTCACAGATTTAAATTTTGACCTGACTCTAAAACATCCTCCAAATGTGGAATTGACTATCACAAGGACTTGGGATAGTTTGCTTTTAAAAATCAGTTCTTGGGAGGTAAAATGCAATCAACACTCACAAAATTTCCCACAACAGTAACTAGCAAAACCCACTTAATGATTATTGAAAAGTTACAGTAGGTTAATGGTGCTATAATATTTTAAGAATAAACTATAATTCGCATGTTCACAAAGAATAATGTTCTGATAGGAAAACTTCAGGTTCCAAGATTTAGTTTAAAATTTTACCTCTCTAGGTGTTGAATAGCCCTTTCAGGATGATCTTTATAACAACAACAACAACAACAATAGTTAACATTTGTTGACTGCATCTTGTGTGCCAGGCATAGACGCTGAATGATTTACATGTTACCTTATTTAATTGTCTCAGCACTGGAAAGATGGCACTACCATTCTTTCACATAGTTGATTCTATGTGTGGACGCTGTCAGGGAGGTTAGTAAGCTGGGCACAGTAACACAAGCAATACAATTCCGACTCAAAGAAAGGTGCCAGGCTTTCCATATACCTGCAGGAAATTTAGAACAGCAAAGTGCATTCCCCCCCAAATCTCTCTTCACTACTTGTCACAGTGTCTGAACCTGTCATCATGAGAAAAACTGAAGCCCTAGAAGATCAGATCAGCAACTCTTCAGTGACTGTGTGCCTGATGCCTACTCAAGTTCCAGGGATGATATAAACAATAAGGAGGTGGATCCTATGCTTCGAGTTAAATTATGTATTTGTTGGACAGGCTTGAATAAAAGGGATGGTCAGTGATGAAGTTAGTTGGATATACTGGCTGTTTCTATTTACAACATGGAAACTGTTGCTGTTCACAGAGCTTAAGTTAGCAGTGTTTTCTGAAGTCTCATTGTTGTTATTGTTATAGTAAGACTACTTAGCATGAGTTCCTCTCAGATTTCTAATTGTATATTGAAGGTGGTCTTCACTTTATGGTCAGTCAATTTATGGTATTTCAACATTATGATGTTTTCAAGGTGATATACATTCAGTGGAAATTTTGAGTTTTGGAGTTTCCCTTGTTGGTGAAAGGTGTTGAGGGCTTCTCTCCTAATCTTGGACAGCATCGGGGAACCACAGGTTCCAGTTAGCCATGCTACTGCTGGGAGAAATAACTGATGATACTCTACAGTTTACCACATAGCTCTCTCATGGTGTTCTGTAGGTCAGGGGTCCTGAATGCATTTACAAATTGACATATTGTAAATTTTCAATGTTTCCCTTGGGTTGTAACCTTATGGCAAATGAAGGAGTACCTGTAATTCTTTGCTGGATTTTCTTGGCATATATGCAGGTTTGGAGGAACTAATCTATTTATTGCTATTGAATTGGCATGTCTGAGGGGATGAAGAATCTAGAATTTCCCCTATTGCTACCTTCCTGGTACTATTTATTACAGTTCTAAATTTTTTTAAGTCTCAAGGTACTTTCTTTCTGAAATCTTAAATTGGTCAGAGTCAAAGGACTTAGATGGACACTTAGATGCCTTTAGCAGAGCACTTAGTAATATTATAATACAGAACAGTGTATAGTAATAACAGCTATAATTTGATGATTAGAGCCTGGACTGGGGCAGAAAGTGCATTAACTGCATTATATTCTTCCTGGATTTCCACTATAATGTGAACTTCAGGATGGCACGGGCTGGTCTACCTTGTCAGGGTTGACTTCTCCGCTCCTGGAAGAGACCCAGGCAGGTAGAAGATGTTCAGTGTGGAAGACAAGCTTTATTCTGTGAGTTTAATTGGCTTGGAAGCTGCTCATGAGTCCCTGAGGTACCTAGGTGGGCCGTGGAGATATCATGTACAGTAATAGATGCTAATATAATACTGTCATGAAATATCACCCATGCACTCTACTTCTGAGGTACTGTTCCCCCACTCTGCTGCACAGCAATCATGAACCACACCCTCCATCATGATTTTCCTCCCTTGTAGCCAGCTAACTGTGGACCAAATCCTTTGAACTCAAGCTACATAAACTATTTCCTCTTTAAAATGGTGGGTGTTGGCTATTTGGTTCCAGCCAATGGGAGGCTGACAAACAATAAGTCTACAGAATAACTGAATGACACGACTGCTCACATAGAATCATTCTTTGCTCTGGAAATATTCACCTTAAAATTCAAAAGTCAGAATAAGGTGACTTTTATCATAATCCTTGGTAGAAACAATGTGCTCTTTGGAATTAGCCTGACCTGAATTCTTTCACAATGTGGCCATTTACTTACAATGTGATAAATAAATCAGTCTGTGTGATTTTCAAAAGAAGACAAGGGCAGAAGTTCATACTTTCAAGGTATTTACTAATCAAGTCTACTCTACCTATATATAAAGATGAGAGTATAGGGCCAGAGGTCTGTAGATTAAAGAATACAACATGGGATTCCTTAGATCTTCTAGCTAATCCTGACAAAAAACAGTTACAAACAATTTCTAGTAGAAAAATTTCCCTGATAATATGTTAAAGACAGATTTAGAGAAAGAGAAAAATATCAGGGAAAGAAAGGTACCACGATGGCCTTGGGACTTGCACCAAGAGAGCAGAAAAAGATTTGACAGGCAGAACCGAGAGAGAAAGCTGAGTGTACAAATATTAAGCAGCCCTAACCTCCATCCAATTTGGGGGAAACAAGCAGGGACTTTGACTAACTTTAAGACAATACCTATGCACACCCAGGCACTGACACATGTGCAGGAATTTGCATTTACTCTACAGTCCCTATATTATTCATTCCAGGGTCATTGTAGAGCACCATAGATATCCACATGTCCTCTTTCTAACCCTAAGCTATCCATGAACAAGTTGTCCCCTGAAGGACAAGTAACCAGAGAGGAAGAAGCCACACATAGACCACTGGAAGAGAAGTCACTAGGCAGAGGGTGCTGGGAGCCAGTTCGGTATGGCAAATTCCAGGTGGGGTGAAGTGTTACATCCCCTACAAAAGCAGCCAGGAACAAAGATTTTGACCCCTCCTACTCTGCTTCTTTCTTATCAGGCTATTTATCTCCTCCATTCCCCTCTCTTCCTTCTCTTCTTTACAAACAAAGATTCTTCCTTTTGTGAAACTCTAATTTTTTAATGTAGGTGAGTTTATGATCGAGGGTTGAGAAAGGGATGCAAGGGATACTTGGAGAGCCGCATGGTGATGCTTGTCCCCAGACCTGGCAAGAGTAACACAGCTAGTGAGGAAAACAAAACAAAACAAAGCAACACACACACACACACACACACACACACACACACACACACACACCTGCACTAGGGCTGGCCATAGTTCAAACGTTCAGTGGCTGCAATGAATAAAATAGCTGTAGCTGAACCCCAAGCTCATAGAAGCGGTCTATATGCATTCCTCTGATTTGATTGGATTGATATGAATCTGAGTGGTGGCTCCTGGAGACCTTAGTTTAATCAGTGAGTACCAATTTAAGTGTGCATATATACATGTGATTTGAGCTTCATTAAATTTTGCATAAAAACCAGAAACAAAATCAGGCACCTCATGCACAAAACCTATTTTGGTTTCTAATTTGCCAGTGTGAAAAGGTCTGAATTAGGCATCATCGGTTTTCTGTGATAAAGGGGCACCCACTATAGCAAACAGCCACTCAGAGCTCTTTTCCTGGGCTCTGGTGTGTGGAAGGTAATTAACTCGCAAGGCACAAAAGACATATTTTCACATTTCCAAAAGTCTGCCTTGCTTTCATGTGTAGGTCCTTTAAAATATCATCACCATGCTTCAATTTAAAAACTGACCCTGCTAATTCTGAGTTCCCAGTCTTTTTGAAGTCATGGAACAATCTGAACACAAAGCATTTATTTTCACAGTCCTATCACAGGAAAATAAACACCAGCTGATGGGGGCTGCATCAGTCCATGCTGAATAACTGACTTCTTTGGGGTAACTTCAATCCCTCCTGCAGTGTTTTAGCTTCAGAGCAGAGTATGGCAAACAAAGGAGGCTGACTGGTGTCTGGTCATCTGTCCCCATCAAGATTGCCCCAGGGTGCTTTTTGTCCTTTAGTTTTCTCTTTAAGAAGCCACTGTCACCTCCATAATACATGTATACACATTTTTATAAGCAAAGCTCATGCAAAATTTCCTGAATTGGGCTTACAAACAGAGCACTGTGATTGAGCAGAATATTAAGCTCTAATCAGAAACACATTTTTGCTCCCCTGTCAGCACATGAGCATTAAATATAGAAAATAACATAGCCATAGCTTTCTGTGTTGTCTTTCTCCTCCCCACACACAGTTGCTGGGCTAAGAACCAGTCACATATTAGGCTGCTGGATTGGCACTGAGTGAATGAAAGCTGTGAATTCTCCTCTCTTGTTCAAAATTGCAGGGGAAATTGGAGCAGAAATTTATTGTCAGGGATGGCTCCCTCCATCAAGCATATGTGTAGTAACTTCTCTTGGAAAAAATCCCCTATATTTCTAGTGGAGTCTGCTATAAAGGACAGAAGAAAGAAAAATATACTCAAAATGTAAGACTGAAGGCTTTTGCATGGTCCAAAATTGTGACAAATATTTTTTCTTTTTAAAATTTTTTATTTTTAAAGAGTACAAAATAGAGATATAAAGAAAAACAGCATTAGAAACAATACAGAAAAACAAAAAAAAAGAAACAATACAAGATTTCACAACACAAAGTAATAGGAATTCATAATGGCAAATCAATCCACATGTGCAAACATAGTATTATCTTACTAGTGTGAGGACTTGAAAGAGTAATGCATATCTAAAAGGTACAACAGATACTGTGAAAGGGAAAGTGTTTAATGGGAAGGAAAAACTAGGATGAGGAAAAGGACCAATGTAAGAAGGCGAAAAGACACATTTGGGCATATATGCAGAATTGTGTGGATAACCATATAGTCGATTTCTGCTGTTCTTTTCTTTTTTCTCATTAATTTTTTTGAAAATCAATAATTATATAGCATATTAAAATTGTAGACAAATATTGAAATGAGAAAGATATAAGATGTAGTCAGAGTGAATTTCAGAGAAATATTTCTGAAATGAATATATAGCATGAGATTAATAATAGATTGTACATTGTAAATAAATTAGTTACAAACTTCAATGACTATAACAATAATTTTCCAAAATGAAAATGAAGAAGAATTTATAGATCAGTCATATAATAGTTTACTAAGTGCCAAAATCAGGAAATGTATATTCATATAATTAGAATTCTCAACTCTGACAAATTATGAGGAAAACTGGGTACCACCTAGAAGCTGAAGGTCACTTTGTGTTTCCCAGAACATTCCTGAGACACTGTCTGGTTGTAGTTAGAATTGCCTGAGAGCTATTGCAGACCCTATAAATGGAGGATGCATGAAAGAAAGGTGAGTTGACAGAGGCTGTGTCTGTCCACATGGAACAATAGACCTTTGTGGATATGCTTCTATAATTTTCAGCTTATTTTTCTTCTTTCTAGTTTACTTTTGATATAGGAGAATGAAACTCCCAACCTGAAAGATATCTGGGCTGCCTGTGTTTTCTAAAACTGAAGAATGAATTTTAGGAACAACGGAGATTAAGAACAGAATATATTTACTGGGGGAAAGAAAACTCCTGTCTGAGAGAAAGACAGAAGGGGGACTTGAGTGGGTTCCCCCCATTCTGCCTTTACCGAGGATTTTTATAGAGTAAAACCATGTGGTTAGGTGAGTGTAAGGTGGAAAACATGGGCACGCTCTTAGGTGAACGTGAAGTGGGACAAAACTGTGGTCAGCCAATGAGATTACAAGCACAGTTGCTCAGGTAAAATTGATCAAATCCAGGACCAAATGGGAGAGTCATGTAGCCAGTGGGCACGAATACAGAACTGGAGAATTTTCCTATAGAAGGCTGGATTAGTGACTCTTCTGGGCCTCCTCAAGATGAGAGACCTACTTAGAATATCAGTCCTGGATGTTTATCTTCAGGGAGGTATGCATTTGTTTGATCTTTTGTCTGGAAATCTGGCCCACAGCAGGAGCGTCTGTCTCTCTTATAGTTGTGAGACATCTGAGCTTCCATACTGACTCTTTCTGAGGGTCTGGCCCTGTCTGATTGCCTATAATATTTCTATGTAATTTAGCTGCCTGCAACACTTTCATGGCTCAATTTATCCAAACTTCCTTTGACAGAAATGTACTTAGAAAACAGAAAAAAAATCCCATTTGTTAGGAGCCTAGAAAAAAAAAAAAAAAAGACAAAAATGATAATGTCACTAAATAGAGTCTAAAGAGCAGAAGATGGGAACCTCAGCTTGGCTCAGGCAGGATTTTAATTCTGATCCCTAAAAAGCACTTCAGATGGGTTAGTACAAGACAGATTTATTAGAATGCATTAGGTATTTTTGTTTTGAGAGGGGAGATTTTTAGTTCAGGCTGGCGCTGCACCCCCAGTGATCATCCTGACTCTGCCCCCTGAGTGCTTTGCAGGCACTGCACCAGGCCAGGCAGAGCTTCATCTTGAGGAGCTGAAGACAGCATAGGCCTGATGGAGAGGATCCATCTGGGGCATTAGGAAAGGAAGATGGCCAGTTTTATGGGGGAACAGAGATAGCTAGTTTTTGATCATATACATGTAATGAAGATTAAAAAGGGTGAAAGTATAGGCAGCTAAGTTAGATAGAAATATTATAGGCAGTCAGACAGAGCTAGGCCCTAAAGAAGTTGGT
Source organism: Ctenomys sociabilis (assembly GCA_004027165.1). Classification (NCBI taxonomy): domain Eukaryota; kingdom Metazoa; phylum Chordata; class Mammalia; order Rodentia; family Ctenomyidae; genus Ctenomys; species Ctenomys sociabilis. Next base: position 20,116 of record PVKA01022213.1, read on the forward strand.
ATGGAAGTTGAGGAGGCTTTGCAACTAGGGAAGAGACAGACACTACTGTTGTGGGCCAGACCTCAAGACAAAAGAGTAAACAAATGCAGCCAAGCCACATACTTCCCTAGGCATGGCATCAGGCATTGATACTCTAAATAGGAATCAATCACCTTGAAAGAGCCAGAAAGAGTCACTAAACCAACCCCCAATAGGGAGAGACCCTGTTCTATATTCATGCCCACTTGTTACAGAGCTTTCCCATTTGGTTCTGGATTTAATCAATTTTACCTGCACAAAGGTGCTTGTCATCTCAGTGGTTGACCAGTTTTTTTTTTTTTCCAGATTTTTAAATTTTATTTTTATTTTATTGAAGTACAAATATAATGAGACAGTTTTAAGATACCTTGACAAGATGGATTTGATAAATTAATACATTGCAAACTGTTTTTATAATGTTTTGGTATCCTAGAAGGTGCATACATGATATTATACTTACAGACACTATTATAGCTTATGTCTCTTATCAGTAAATTAAGAGAGTGTAGCTCTTTACGTATCTTATTTTTTATACCTGCATTACATCAAAGATTCAATAATTAATGCTTTCTACTTTGTTATTTTCCTAGTGGTTGTCCATAGTACTAGAAGCCAATATAATATCCTGTCCCACCACCATTAGTGCAAATCTTGCCTCTCATTGAATTATGTAGAAGCACGGCATTATCTATCCCCTATTAGGGGTTGGTTTAGTCTATACACACACATCATGATTCTTCCTTTCTATACTCCTTCCTTTGCCTACACCTGTCAAAGATGGACACTCAATTGTCATTCAACTAATTTAGGTGCCTGAACTGGACGACACAATCCAACACAGTCCAGCATTCCACAACAATAGTGAGTTATCTGAAGAAGTTGTCGATCATATCCGTTTACAGCTCAACTTATTATTATGGCCCTGTGGTGCATACCTCATTTTTATACTTTTCTACTATTCTGCTGGATTGTTAAGACCTAGACAGAGAAAGACCTATATACCAACACATGTACTTTTTCCTATGAGGTCAGTGAAGTCCCCTCAGGGTTTATCTTGTAGTCCTGTACCTTGTTCTATAGATCCTTTGTCTGTGTCAGCCATGTGGATGAGTCACAGCCAATGCTTGACCAGTTTGCTCTCTGTGAGAGCCTGAGAGAGAGTTTTTTCTTCATGTGACTCTCCCCAGGCACACTATAGAACTTCTATCTTTTTCTTCTGTGGCTCTATAAGCTCCTTGTTCAGAAAATTTGGAGCTCAGCTGAGTTTCATGATGTTACAGTGCAGGTTCTCCTATGTCCTGAGTCTTCACTGACCTTGAAAGGCTAGGGCCAAAATGTTGGCTGGCCTTGTGGTTCTTCTACTTCTCCAATTTTGATCTGTGAACTTAGGTTGTTAACCATCCAGAAGAAAATCTGATTAGTATCCTGCAGCATATGCTATTCACTTTGTCTTATCTGACTCAATCATTTTTAGTTTTTGTACATTTCCATTTGTATTTCTTCTTTTTGCTTCTTATACTAGGGAGACCATATGATATTTACACATGTGTGTCTGGTTTATTTCACTTATAAGTATATCATCAAGTGGCATCTACTTCAATATAAATGATTCAAGCTTATCATTCTTAATAGCTGAATAATCCTCCATTATATAGAAATACCACATCTTTTTCAACCATTCCTCATGTGACGGACATCTTGGTTGTTTCCAAGATTTTGCTATCACACATTGTGCTGCTATAAACATAGGTACACATACATCACTATGATACAATGTTTTCAGTTCCTTTGGGAAAATTCCCAGTAGGGGGATAGCTGGCTTGAATGGGATTTCTAGTCCTACTCTTTTGAGGAGTCTCCACACTGACCTCCACAATGGTTGTACCAGTCTACATTCCCACCAGCAGTGGAGAAGTGTTCGCTTTCCCCCACAACCTCTCCAACATTTGTTGTTGGTTGATTGCCTTATGATAGCCATTCTTTCTGGAGTGAGATGGTACCTCAGTGTTGTTTTTACTTGCATTTCACAGATGACTAGCAATGTGGAGCATTTTTTCATATATTTATTCAATTCTTTAATTTTGTCCTCTGGGAAGTATGTATTCATCTCAGATGCCCATTTCTGAATTCACTTTTTAAATTTGAGGACCCTGTTATATCTTATTTCTTTATATATTCTGGACAGCAGACCTTTGTCTGATTGTTTATTAGTTAAGATTTTTTCAAAATTTGTGGGTTGTCTTTTCACTCTGTTGACAATTTCTTTTGACATGCAGAATCTCCTCAACAAGAGTTGATCCCAGTTGTTGATTCTTTCAAGTGCTTCCTGTGCGAATATATGTTTGTTCATGAACTCTTTACCTACCCCTATGTCTTCAAGTGTTCCTCCTACTTTCTCTTCCAGGAGATTGAGTGTTTCTGTTTTAATGTTTTGATCTTTAATCCATTTTGACTTAAACTTAGTGCATGGTGATAGAGCTGGGTCAACTTTCAGTTTTCGGCATGTAGAAAGCCATGTTTTCCAGCAGTATTTGTTAAAGAGGCTATCTTTCTTCCAGTAAGCTTGTTTGGCTCCTTTGTTGAAGATCAGATGGCTGAGTGTGATTGTAGATGCTGCTGCACCTTCTAATCTATTCCATTGATCCTCAGGTCTATTTTGTTGCCAATATCATGTTGGTTTTATCACAGTGGCTTTGTAGTATAATTTCAAGTCAGGAATTGTGATGCCTCCTACCTTGTCTTTATTGGCCAAGATTGCCTTTGCTATTCTAGGCCTTTTCTGGTTCCAAATAAATTTTAGGAATGATTTCTCTAGTTCGGGGAGGTATGTTGGTGGTAGTTTAATAGGGAGTGCATTGAATCAGTACAACAATCTTGGGAGTATGGCCATTTTTACAATGTTGGTTCTTCCTATCCAGGAGCATGGAATATCTTTCCATTTTCTGAAATCCTCTATAGTCTCTTTTCTTAGGGTGTTGTAATTTTCCGTGAAAAGATCTTTGACTTCCTTGGTTAAGTGAATCCCAAGGTATTTCATTTTCCGTGGTGCTATTATAAAAGGTATTGTTTCTATTGTTTCCCTTTCAGTGTGCTTGTTATCTGTGTAGAGGAATGCTATTGACTTTTGAGTATTGATTTTGTATCCTGCTATGCTACTGAAGTATAAGTTCTAGTAGTTTCTGGGTGTAATTTTTGGGGTCTTCCAAGTAATGTATCATGTCATCTGCAAATAGTGATAATTTAACTTCTTCTTTACCTATTCTTCCCTTTATTTCTCCCGCATTTCTAATGGATGTTGCTCATGATTCTAAGACTACATTGAATAGGAGGGGTGATAGAGGACATCCTTGTCTTGTACCTGATTTAAGAGTAAAAGATTTCTGTTTTTCCCCATTTAGGATTATATGAGCTTTAGGGTTGTCATAGATGGCTTTTATCAAGTTAAGGTAGAGTCCATGTATTCCAATATTCTGTAGAACCTTGAACATGAATGAGTGTTGGACTTTGTCAAAAGCTTTTTATGCATCAATTGAGATGATCATGTGGTTTTTGGATTTCAGTCTATTAATATCGTGCATTACATTTATAGATTTTCAAATACTGAACCATCCTTGCATCCCTGGGATGAATCCTACCTGGTCATGGTGTATGATCTTCTTGATGATTTGCTGTATTCTATTTGCCAGGATTTTGTTGAGTATTTTTGCATCTATGTTCATGAGGGAGATTGGCTTGTAGGTCTCCTTTTTGGTTATGTCTTTCCCTGGTTTTGGAATCAGTATTATACTTGCCTCCAGAAATGATTTTGGGAGGAATGTTTCCTTTTCAATTTCATTGAAGAGTTTGTGGAGTGTGGGGATCATATCTTCTATAACTTTCTTGTAGAATTCAGCTGTGAATCCATCAGGACCTGGATTTTTCTTTGTTGGTAGGGTTTTTATTACGTTTTGTATTTCATTCACTGTTATCAGTTTATTGAGGATTTTTATATCTTCTTGATTCATTTTTGGTATTTTGTACCTTTTGAGGAATCTGTCCATTTCTTCTGTGTCTTCTATTCTGTGAACGTAAAGATTCTCAAGGTGATATTGATAATCTTCTGAATTTCCAGTGGGTCTGTGGTGATTCCACCTTTTTCATTCCTTATTGCCTGTACTTGAATTTTCTTTTGCCTCTTTTTGATGAGGTTGGCTAGAGGCTTATTAACTTTATTTAGTTTTTCAAAGACCAACTTTGATTTGTGGATTCTTTGAACTGTTTTCTTCATCTCAATTGAATTAATTTCTGCTCAACTCTTATGATTTCTTCCCATCTTTGAAGTCTGGGTTTCATTTGCTCTTCTTTTTCTAGTTGTCAGAGGTGCAACATTAGGGTGCTAATTTGTTCCTGTTTTGTTTTCCTAATGTGTGAGTTCATAGCTATGATTTTCCCTCTAAGAACTGCTTTCATTGCATCCCATAAATTCTGGTAAGTTGTGCTTGAATTTTCATTGAATTGTAGATATTGTTGAATTTCTTCTGTGACCCATTGATTGCTGAATAGGGTGTTGTTTAGTTTCCATGAATTTAGTGGGTTTTTCTGGTTTCTTTTGTCATTTATTTCCAGTTTCATTGCCCTGTGGTCACATAGTATTCACGGGATAATTTCTATTTTCTTGCATATACTTACGCATGACTTCTGGACTAGTATGTGGTCTATTTTGGAAAATGACCCATGTGCAGCTGAAAAAAATGTGTATTCAGCTGTGGTTGGGTGGAACACTCTGTATATGTCCACCAGCTTCATTTGTTCCAAGCTCTGGCTCAGTTCTGCTACTTCTTTGCTAATTTTTTGTCTGGTTGATCTATCTTTTTGAGATAAGGGTGTGTTAAGGTGTCCTGGTAAGATTGTGTTCTTAGACATTAAGTTTTTCATGTCCCTTAAAATTTGTCTTACATAGTTGGGTGCTCCTGTGTTTGGTGCACAGATGTTTATGAGTGTTACCTCTTGCTCTTGAATTTTTCCCCTGACCAATATATAGTGGCCTTCTTTGTGTCATTTGATCCTTCTTGGTTTGAAGTTGAGACTGTCTGAGAACAGAATTGCTACTCCTGCTTTTTTCTGAAGTGCTGGGGCATGTAGTATTGTTTTCCATCCTTTGACTTTGAGCCTATGAATGTCCTTTTGAGTTAAGTGTGTTTCTTGTATACGACATATTGTTGGATTTTGTTTCCTAATCCACTGTGCCAGTCTATTTCTCTTAATTGGTGAATTGAGTCCATTTACATTGATGGTTATAATTGAAATATGCTGACTTATGTTTGTCATGATATTGACCTGGTATTGTTTACTCCTTTGTATCCTGTGTTTAATTGTCTGTCCTGTTTAGAGGGTACCTTCCATTTTCATTCATGGAGTTCTGGTCATTGTGGTCTTTCTCTAGAACATCTTTCAGGAGCCTCTGAAGGGATGGCTTTGTCATCATGAAATTCTTTAGTTGTTCTTTGTTGTGGAAGTATTTCACTTCTCCATGAAACTTGAAAGTGAGTTTTTCAGGGTACAATAGTCTGGGATGGAATTTGTTTTCGTGTAGGACTTGAAAAACTGTGCTACATGCTCTCCTTGCCTTCATGGTTTGTGTAGAGAAGTTGACTGTAATTCTGATGGGTTTTCCTTTGAATGTGATCTGCTTCTTCTCTCTATCAGCTTTCAGTATATTATTTTTGTGTTAGATTTCTGGGATCTTAACTATTATATGTCTCGGTGTGTTTCTACATGGGTTGAAGTTATTTGGTGTTGTGTATGCTTCGGTGACCTGAATGTTGGATTGTTTCCTCATATTTGGGAAGTTTTCGGAGATTACTTCTCCCTGTATTCTTTTTACGTCACTTGTATTGACTCCTTCATTCTTGTTGATACCAATTATTCTCACATTGTTCATCCTGGCATCATGTTGCAGGTGATGGATTATGTTTTACTTCATTCTCATTGTTTTTAAGAGATCCTTTCTTATCTTTTCACTAGCTGCACCAGCATCTTCAAGATCTGAAACTCTGTCTTCGCTTTCACTCAAACGGTTTGTAGACTCATGATTGATATTTTTAGTTCTTCTATATCTCTTTGATTCTGTTTCATGCATTGTATTTCTTTTCTGTATTTCTCATTCAAGGAATCCATCATATTTCTGATCTCCTCAAATTTTTTATCCATGTCTTCTTTAGAGGTAGCTATTAATTCTTTTTCTGCAGTGTTTCTTCCAAGTTGTGTTTCCTCTGTATGTTTCCAGACTTGTTTCTGTATTTCAGATGCTATGATTTCAAAGAATTCTTTTTTTTTCAAATTATTCTTTTTTGATTTCAGAAATTATTTCTTCTTCAAGTTCCTATAACCTTTCTGCTGTTGTGTCTTTGCTTCAGATGCTGTTAATTCATATGCTTCAGCTGGAATAATACTCTCTGCACTTGTTCTGGTGAGCATTTTTTTCCACCCAATGATTCTGGAATTGATTCTTTATTTCAGATACTATGTTGTCAGATATTTCTTTTTTAATTTGGGGAATTAATTATCGTTTTATTTCCTCTATTCCTTTCTGCTGCTGTTCTTTTGCTGCTGTATCTGTTAATTCATTCATTACAGATGAGCTAGTGTCCTCTGCCCTTACTTGTCGAGTCAAGGTCTGGGATTACGTTTTACCCCTTGTCTTTGTCATTTTGTATAGCACTGACCTTTGACCTTTTTTGTAGAGCTTTGGTGCAGCTATAATCTTAGCTTGTTATGAGATTCAGGTGCCAGTCTATTAAGTTTGAGATTTTCCAGGTATGCCTATCCTGGATCTAGCTGTTGTGTTCAGTTCCTTTTTGCTGCAGCTCCTTTGGTTCCCCTCTGTTGGTTCCCTGTTCAGGCGAGCACGAACAGAACCAGGATGCAGAGCAAGTAATGAAAATTTCCACTGTCTTGGCTGGCTTTGGGGCGAGGACCCGGAAAATTGCCAGAGTCAGCCCTCCTATGTCAGGCAGGTCACTCTCTAGTTGGGCGGGCCTGGGCTTCGGTGGGTCTTCTGGGCTTTCGAAAGGATGGTGGATGATCTTATTCACCAGGTAGTCTGTACTGGGACAACCAGCCTGTGCTGGGTCCGAGTCTACAGGCCATAACCCGAGAAGGCTGGGAAAGGTCCCTCTGGCACAGCGGGCCCTCACTCACAGGCCGGGCTGCACTGGGTTTTGCCCCATGAGATGGGACTGGGGATCACTGAGAAATATCCCTGCGGCATGGCAGACTTGGAGTTCTCACTCCTGGCCGACCTGCACTGGGTCTGGGGCCGTGGGGTGGGACTGGCAATTGCTGGGAAATGTCTCTCTGGTATAGTGGGCCTGGAGCTCTACACTCACTGAACTTTGATGCCCAAGGAGTCGGGGAAATTGCCACTTTAGGTCAGGGGATTGGGGTAGGTGCTAGTGAGTGGGTCCTGAGGTTTCAGGCCAGTCACTTGCTTGGAGGGCTTTTGGGTGGAGATCTGGGTACCATGTGTGGGAAGAAGCCAAAGGCTCTCCCTCAGACTCACCACATACTCACTGATCTGGGAAGCTTGTTGAGTCGTGCATATTCCCACTCTCTGGGAGAGCTTGGGGCAGGATTCAGGAGGCCGCTGGAGTCAGCCACTGTCTCAGGCGGTCTCTCAGTCTGGGTGGTGTGGGCAGAATCGAGGAAGATGGCGGAGTCAGCTATGCTGTCTCAGGCTGGTCTCTGGGGCTGGGTGGATGTGCGCAGGATTGAGGAAGATGGCGGAGTTGCCACGTTGTCTCCGGCTGGTGTTTTGTTCAACCTCATACTTACCTAAATTAGTCCCCATGTTTTCCACCTCCAACCCACCTCATAGTTTTACTGTATTAAATCCCCTGGAAGAGACAGCTTTTTTTCTCTTCCCTGGAAGAGATGGGGCAACCCACTCAGGGCCCCCGTATGTCCCTTCTCAGACAGAAGCTTTCTTTCATCTAATAAATGTTCTGCTCTTAACCTCCATTGTTCCTAAAATTCATTCTTAGTTTTCACAGAACTCATCCCTGGTAACTTTCAGGTTGAGAGTTTCATTGCTCTATATCAAAATCACTACAGACTCTACAGAAATTCAGTACATTATTAATGACTACTTCAAAAGTTTATGTACTTAGGATAGAAAACACAGAAGAAATGGATAGATTTTTAGATACATATAAATTATCAAAACTGAATCAAGAAGATATAAAAATTCTGAATAACACAATATCAGTTAATAAAATTGAACACATATTTAAAAACATACCAACAAACAAAAGCGCAGGTCCTGATAGGTTCACTGCTGAATTCCTCAAGAAATTTAGAGAAGATTTAATGTCAATATTTCTCAAACTTTTTAACAAAACTGAAAGGGAAGAAATACTCCCTAACCAATTCGTGGAGGCAAACATTATGCTAATGCCAAAACTGGAGGAAAACCCTACCATAACAGAGACCCACAGGCCAGTCTCCCTAATAAACATAGATCTTACATCTCTCTGTAAGATCCTAGCAAACAAAATGAAGCAAATTATCAAGAAGCTAAAACATTGTGACCAAGTGAGATTTAGCTCAGGAATGCAGCTATGGTTCAACATGCAAAAATCAATAAATGTATTCATTCATGATAAAAACCGTACAAAAATGAGTCTAGATGATTTTTATCTCAACATGATAAAAGTCATCTATGACAAACCAATAGGCAATATCATACTAAATGAACAAAAACTGAAAACTTTCATTCCAAAATTAGGAACAAGACATGTATGTCCACTACCACTACTATTCAGTGTAGGTCTAGAAACTTTAGCCATAGAGATGAGACAAGTGAGAAAAATAAGAAGAATAGGGGCAGGAAAGGAAGAAGTTAAATTGTCATTATTTCCAATAACACGATGCTCTCCCCAGAAGACTCCAAAATCTCTACCAAAATACTTTTAAATTTATTAAGAAAGTTCAGTAGTATAGCTGGATACAAAGTCAATACTCAAAAATCAATAACATTCCTGTACACAAATAGCAAACTCACTGATAAAGAAAAATTTGGGAAACCACTGATAGAACGATATTAGAGAAACACTCTTCACAACAGCATTCAAAAAACCTAAATACTCAGGACTTATTCTAACAAAGGAAGTAAAGAAGTCTGTATGTTGAAAATTATAGTGCTCTGATAAAGGATACTGAAGAGACTCTCAGAAAAAGGAAAGCTATCTCTTGTTTATGGATAAGAAGAACCAACATAGTGAAAATGACCATACTCCCCATACAGGTTTAATGCAATCCTGATTAAAATAACATTAGCATGTATTACAGAATTAGAGAAACAATTCATAAAATCTATTTGGAAACAAAAGATACTTGGAAAAGCAAGGGCAATGCAGGGCATCACAATCAAGGCAGGAGGCATCACAATCCTTGACTTGAAATTATACTACAAAGCTACTGTGATAAAGTCAGTATGGCACTGGCACGAAAACAGACCTGAGGATCAGTGGAGCAGATTCCAAGATGCAGACACAGCTATAAGCATACTCAGCCACCTTATCTTTGACAAAGGGGTCAAAGATGTTCACTAGAAGAAAAATATCTTCTTACATAACAAGTGCTGGAAAAACTGGCTCTTCACATGCTGAAGACCAATCCTAGTCCTATGTCTATTACCATGCACTGAGCTAAAGTCAAAATGGATCAAAGATATAAATATTAAAATGCATACACTGAATCTACTAGAAGGGAAAATAGGTACAAATCTTGAAAGAATAGGTGTAGGCAGAGAGTTCATGAAGAAAACCCAAACTACATGGGAAATACTTCAAAGAACCAACAACTGGGATCTCATCTTCCTGAAAAGCTCTTGCACATCAACTGAAATCACCAACAGAGTGAAAGGAAAATCTATAGAATGAGAAAAATTTTATCTAATTGTACTGCAGACAAAAGATCTATATCTAGAAACCATAAAGAATTCAATAAACCTCAGACCCTCCCAAATTCAAAGACCCACTTCAAAATGGGTATCTAGGATGAAAATGTAGTTCTCAGGCGAAGAAATACAAATGGCAAATAAAAGCATGAAAATTGCTCAACATCACGGGTCATGCTAGCAATGCAAATTAAAATAATACTGGGATTCCATCTCACTCCAGAAAGAATGGCTATCATTAAGAAATTAATCAATAACAAATGCTAGAGGGACTGTGGGGAAAAAGAACTCTTCTCCATCGTTGGTGGGAGTGCAGACTGGTGTAACTGCTATGGAAATCAGTGTGGAGATTGCTCAAAAAACTAGAATTAGCAGTCCCATTCAATGCAGCTATTCCCCTTCTGGACAATTTCTCAGAAAAATTAAATTATCATACTAAAGTGATATATTTGTGCACCCATGTTTATAGCAGCACAAATTGTAATAACTAAAACTTGGAAATAACATAAACACCCATTAGCCAAGGAATGGATAAGAAAGGATGTGGTATTTTTATTCAGTGAGATACTATTCAGATGTAAAGAAGGATAAACTTGGGACTTTTGTAGGTATATGGTTGCAGCTTGAGACCATACTCATAAGTGAAATAAGTCAGACTTACCTGTGTAAGCATCATACAGTGTCTCTGGTGTGAGAAACTGAAAGAATAAATAAAGTCTAGAATAAACAATAGATATTATGAAATGGGAAATAATTGTTGAAAAAGAAGAAGGAATGAGGGGAGGAAGACTGGAAGAAGGAAAGGAAAAGGGGGAAAGGTGCAAGGTCCTGTTAGTGTCCCTTAATTCACTAAAAAGGAAGGTTCATGCTAATATTGATTGGATAATTTTTGTGCCCATTTCTTGTACTCTGAGCATCTGCTTTGAAGATGACCATATACAATGCACTAACTATTGCTATTTTCCTTTTACTTTGTTATGAATTTTTTTTACTTTTTTTTAATAAATATAAAAATAAATACAAAATGAAAGTTAAATTGTTCTGCTGTTAGCTATCCACTGAGCTTCTGTAGCAAAGGTAGCTTTCAAGTCCCTGACTGCCTTAGAAGAAAACCTAAATCATTCTTTTAATGAGTAACAGATTATGGCTGAGAAGCTTGTTCATTCACTGTCTCTGTAGTAACTTATTATTATTATTACATTTTTAATGTTTTCAACCTCTTAAATTTATCGTATGTGGGTCCAAAGTAAAGGGCTATCACAGGACTGAAGATACTTCTCCTTGCAAAGGATATAGGTAACAGAAGTCGTGGTGACCCTGATTTGTCCAGAAGTAGGTGCTCACCTTTCACATGACTGGAGGGGTGGAACTAGGGCATCACTTGTATGGGGTTCCTGAGACAGTGACTACAGTCGCTACAACATATTCCCTACTCTACCTCCTGTAGTCACTGCCTCTGTCTCACCTTGAAGCTTGCCACACTAGAAGACGTGTGTGTGTGTGTGCTTATGCTTTGTTTTCCCTTGGTTTGTTTCCTCTTAAAACTCAAGTAGAGAAAGAATGTTTATTCCTGATATAATTTGAACCAAGTGTACCACTGCCTAAACTGTTTCTGCCTAACAGTAGCACAACCTCAGTCTTCTCATTCTTTTCTTTCTTGTCCCATTCGAAGAAGAAAATGTTCATACCCAGTCTCAAAGGCATCATCTCTATATCACAACTCCCTAGCTTGAAGATAAAAGAAGCCACTTGCATACTGATACATGGAAGGAACACGTGCATGCTGGCCACTTGTTAAAGCCGGGCGATGGGCAACTGAGAGTACAGTCATCTTCCCAAGTTGAGTGCTGTTGGTTCTTGATAGTTTCACAACAAAATCAGGAGTGCAGTCATGTGCTTTAAGGATAGGAATGGCAATAAACTGTGAAACCATATCAGAGTATGGGTTTTGTGTACAACTATGGGAAAGATGGGCAAGAAATGTATTCCAATTAAGCCAAACAAGAAGAATGACCAGAAAGCATATTTTGTGTAGAAGGAAGTTAGGAAAATTTACGTGGGATTAATGAAGGTAAGTAGGGATGCACAAGACAAAAATAGAGAGTAGAACATTGGGTAAAGTTTCCTGCTTCCTGCTTTGCTCACATTTGTCCTGCTGAACATAGGTAGACATGTGCTAAAAGTCTGAGAGGAGGGATTACCACTAAATAAGACTTCTCTTGCCTATTGAAAGTCAATGCTTTACTTGTCCACTTTTTATTTATTGTAATCATAAAACTGTCAGGAATTTTATTTAATCAAAAACTCTAAAGTTTCGGTAGAAGATTAGTTAATTAATTAATTTTATTTTTTTAATGTATTTGGAACAAGGCTGACCCTGCATGAGGTGCTGGGAATTGAACCCTGGTCCCTGGGCTTGCCTAAGCAGGCACTTTAATCCACTGAGCTATGTTGCCTGCCCTTGGTAGAAATTTGACATTCACATTAGTGATTGTAAGGTTGATACTTCAAATATTTTTCCTAAAATTAGAAAATTTAATAACACTATAAAAGCCAAAAAATTATTTCATGTTTTCCCCTGGATATTTATCCTGGGCTTATTTTGTGGAGAGTCTAGCTGTGGTGTGTATATCCAAACTATTTCCTGATCATCATTCAGTTCAGGTGTACAGTTGAAGAACTAAAAAGGGCTCTCTTTTGTGATTGCTGAATGAATGTGGAGAACAATGTATTTAAGTCAGATGGCACAGGAGTGGAGAAAGGCTGGCTGTATTTCTTGGTCACTCAGGGCAAGCTCTGTCCTCAAGGGGGACAGAGGAAGAGGACATGTTGCATTTCCAACAAATAATTTGTGTTTGCATTCTTTTAGTGGTTATCTGTAATTTAAAAAAAAATATACTTCGAATGCATAAAATTGGATTACATGTAATTAAGGGTTGGTTAAAGCCCTTTATATATCTATGTAGGGGTTTCTAGTTTTATATTTATATACATTTTATATTTACATTTTACTTTTTTATTAATTAAATCTCAAATTCCCCCATCTTCATCATAGGCTTTTACTCCTGTGCTCCTAACTCATGGAAGATTTTGTCGTCATGTTAAACCTCTTACTCTCCTTCATGTTCTCTGACACACAACATCATCTCCCCTTCCTTTGCACATGTAAGTACAAAGAAATAAGTGTGTGGCTATTTTAGAACCAATAAAGATTCCTTTTACTGGGAGAATGGGATTTAATTCACTCTTGTCCTGAGTTGCATTGTGGTTCACCTACAGCGAGAATTCAGTAGAAACAATGTTGTATGACCTATGATGTTAGACCAAAAATCTCCAGCAAGCCTCTGCTCTTGGTTGGTGGAAGTTTCTTTCGTAAAGCCAGTCACTTTGTCATGTCCAGCCCAAGCCAAACGCAGAGGCCATGCAGATTCTACTCTGAACAGTGCCACTTGAGTACTGCTGGCCACACACCAGTTGTATGAAGGAGGGAGGGAGGGAAGATCAGCAAGCCAAAAATTATGTTGCTATAAAACATGTTGGTAGAAAAATTTGTGTAACTACAATATAAACTGTAGGCTAGATAATAGTATTGTGTCATTAATAATATTGGGGAGCTTTGTATAAAAGAGTGCTCTGTTGTTAGGAAACACACAGTGAGGTGTTTAGAGGTCGAGAGGCAGTGTGTCTGCAAAACTACACTCAGTGTTCATAAGTATATACCGAGGAAAAATGGTTACCTTTTAACAACTGAGGAGACCTGGACAAAGGTGTCTGTAAGTTCTGTCTACTACTTGCAGCTTTTATGTACCTTTGATGCTATTTAAGGTAAAAAGCTATTCAAAACAGTCAGTGATCAGCTACATAAACATTAAAATGTGTTGATCAACCTAAATAATATTAATGAGGGATGGGGAGATAGCTTGGTGGTCTAAGTGCCTGCCTGGCAAGTGCAAGGACTTGGGTTCAATTCCCAATATGGCCTGCCATGCCAGTCCCATGCTATACCAGTCACCAAAACCAGGTGTGGTGGTGCATGCCTGTAATCCCATCACTAGGGAGGCTGAGACAGGAGGATCACTGTAAGTCTGAACTGCATAGGAAGACCCAATAAATAAATAAGAGATTAAAAAATAATATTAATGATAATCACCTTTTGAAGTTAAATACAAAATGAGTCTAAAGTACTAGAAACAGGATACTAATCAGCTTTTCTTCTGGATGGTTAACAACCTAAGTTCACAAATCAGAGTCGGAGAAATAGAAGAGCCACAAGGCCAGCCAACATTTTGGCTGTAGCCTTTCAAGGTCAGCGAAGACTCAGGACATAGGAGAACCTGTACTGCAACATCATGAAACTCAGTTGAGCTCCAAATTTTCTGAACAAGGAGATTATGGAGCCACTGAGGAAAGAGACCAAAGTTCTATAGTGTGCCTGGGGAGAGTCACATGAAGAGAAAACTCTCTCTCAGGCTCCCACAGAGAGCAAACTGGACAAACATTGGCTGTGTCTCATCCACATGGATAACACAGACAAAGGATCTGCAGAATAAGGTATAGGACTACAAGATAAACCCTGAGGGGACTTCACTGACCTCAAAAGAAACATAAACTGCATATGTTGGTATATAGGTCTTGCTCTGTCTAGGTCTTAACCATCCAGCAGAAAAGTAGAAAACTGAAGTATACATCACGGGGCCATAATAATAAGTTGAGGTGTAAATGGCTATGGTCGGCAACTTCTTCAAATAACTCGCTATTGTTGTGGAATGCTGGACTGTGTTGGATTGTGTTGTCGAGTTCAAGCACCTAAGTTAGTTGAATGACAATGGAGTGCCCATCTTTGACAGTTGTAGACAAAGGAAGTGGTATAGAGAGGAAGAATCATGATGTGTGTGTATACACAGTACAGTTGGGATAGATAACACTGTACTTCTACATAATTCTATGAGAGGCAAGATTTGCACTAATGGTGGTTGGACAGGATATTATGTTGGCTTCTAGTACTATGGACAACTGCTAGGAAAATAACAAGGTAGAAAGTATTAATTATTGAATCTTTGATGTAATTTAGGTATAAAAAATAAGATCTGTAAGGAGCTACACTCTCTTAATTTACTGATAAGAGACATATGGTATAATAATGTCTGTAAGTATAATATCATGTATGCACCATCTTTGATGCCAAAACATTATGAAAACAGTTTGTAATGTATTAATTTATCAAATCCATCTTGTCAAAGTATCTTAAAAAATAAAATAAAGTACTAGAAAATGCTACATAGTTTATGTAATAGAGCTTTCATAAACACCATATTATATTTAATAAGTCTGTACATAAACATTTAGAAAATTCATAGTTTTTCAACCAATTATGAATCACTTTTAAAATCTGAATAAATTTTTAAAATTTATTCTGAATAAAAGAGGAACCCTCAGCAAATTCTGAGGAATTTTTGCTAACCACATTTTAAAAACCACATTGAAACAGATAAGAAATAAATTTTTAAAGTAGTCAAAGTAATAACTTCTGGGCTGGGGAGATGGCTTAGTGGAATAAGCACTTCCCTGGCAAGCACAAGAGTCTGAGATCAATCTCTGATTCTGCCAAAAAAAAGAATAACTTCATTCTCTCCCCTAGACAATTGGAAATTAAAGGACCCGATCCTAATTACTTAATAGGTTAAGGAAGAAAGCTTAATGGAAACTATGAACTATTAAATATGGACTAGAAGTAAGAAAACAACTCAAATGAGAGTATGGCTAAAAGGATATTTGGAGTGAAATACAGTCATATATTCAGAAACAAGAAATATTGATAATTACTGAACCAAGCACTTAATTTAAAAAGTTTACAAATAAAAATAAAATATCCTCAAAGAAAGCAAGAGGAATAGGTAAGTACCATGTGAAACTTCAAGAATATGGAGAAAATTGGGGCTGACCACAGTTGTGAAAATGAGACTCAGCCATGTTTGGCTAATCTGAGAGGTAAGTAGTGTTTCCAGTGAACATCTACACTATTCAAGATTGAAGGTCTAGGGGCTGGGGAGATGGCTCAGTGGAATAAGTGCTTCCCTGGCAAGCACAAGGGCCTGAGTTCAATTCCCAGTTCTGCAAAAAAAAAAAAAAAAAAAAAAAGGATTGAACGTCTCTCAGATACATTTCCTGAAGTTGCCTGGATGGTAGGTTTTTTGATTACCGTGTACTGGCAAGGTTGCCACCACTTATCACCCAGAAGATCTTCAGGCAGAATTTTAAACTTGGGCACCATATTTGGTCAAAATCTCAGAGTCCTGGTCATTTTTGTCTTAGAACATCTTTTAGTAGTTTGTGTAAGGTTGGTTTTACTTCAGATGCTATTAATTCAGAGATTTCTTTTTTTATTTCAGAGGTTATTTCTGATCTGAATTCGTCTATACCTTTCTGCAGCTGTTTCTTTACTTCAGATGCTATTAATTCAGACATTTCAGCTGTGTGATTCCTAATTTATTCTGTGGTAGTGCCTTCTGTACATTTTCTGTGTGGGCTCAGGGCCTGAGGTTGCATTTTGCTCCTTCTCTTTGTCATTGTGTATAGTACTGTCCTATAACCTTTGGGGCAGAGCTTTGGCGCAGTTATAACCTTAGCGCCTACTAAAATTTGGATGCAGATCTACAAAGTTTGAGTTCATCCAGCCTTGCTTGGGTCTGCCTGCTGTGCTCAGCTCCTTCCTGCTGCAGCCCTTACGAGTGAACCTGTTGTGCCCCTCTGGCAAGATGTTCTGCTCCTGGGTTAGCTTGGTGGTTCTGGCTCCTACCCTCTCTCTCTATGCAGGGACACCAGCTGCAGAGTTTCATCTCTGGCCTATGTGCCATGCTTGGGTTGGTTCTGGAGTGTTCCAGAGAGCAGGATCGAAGGATTCACTCACAAGTGGGCCTGAACTGGGTCTGGAGTAGTCCAGTAGGCAAACATGAGTGTGGAATCTCTCCCACACTCACAGGCCCTGGACTGGGTCTGGAGGGGTCCAGCTGGCACAGGGGAACAAGGAAGTTCTCCCACACTCACTGGGCCTGGGTTTGGGCTGCTTCTGAAGGGTTTGTAGATTGCAGCGGATGTTCTGACTTACACACCAGGCCTGGGCTTGGTCCAGAGGTGTCCAGTGGGTGCAGGGGAGCACAAAAGGTCTTCCACACACTTGCTGGGCCTGGGCTTAGGCTGGGTCTGGGCTGGTCCCAAGAGCATTGCCTGAGAACATTATCTTAATAAAGTTTTTTTTTTTTTTCCCAAATGTAAACCTTGACTTCAAGATTGGATTTCACACCAGTTTCAGTGACTGACAGAGAATGCATTCAAGCCGGGCGTGGTGGCGCAGGCCTGTAATCCCAGCACTCGGGA